>NXFV01000370.1:0-39844 GCA_002803225.1 Gamarada debralockiae | reverse complement strand
TAAACGAGTTGCGCACGGCCCACTAGTTCTACAGTATTATTGATCAATACAACAACAACCCCCTCAATTGAACCCTAATAAACTACCCTAATTAGAAGCCTGCCTTAGTGGGTATATACGAGCTGTATGTGACAGTGATTTACACATACTACACGTCCGTGGGGCACATGTTTTGACTGTAGTACCTTGATCTTCAACCCCTCCTTCTAGCCCTACAAGACCTGCCTGCTTTTCTCTTGATTGCTCTAAAGCCTCCTTAACTATAAGGAACCCTCCTTTATCAATATACTTCCTTTTAATTCCTCGTTTTCGCTTTTGTCGTGCGTTTTCCAATCGTAATTGCTTATTCTCCTCTGCAAGAAGGACTGCGTTGTGCATTGCTAATTCACAACCCTTGATCAATTGATTGAGAGCTGTGACGGCGCTGGCCATCACGTGATCTAAGCGAGGTTCTTACAATTGTAAGACCCACCTAAACCTGAGAAATAAGGCCAAAACAACTTCTCCTCCCAGACCTTCTCGCTTGTCTAGCGTAGCTTAGCATGGCTCCTGTATATTAGCTCGAGCTCTCTCCAGAGCTCTCCTTCTCTCCTTAGCTTAGTTTTCTATAGTCTTAGTATAATACTATCATGCCCTTCTTGAGGCCTCTGTATAGTGCCGTGACAACGTTCATCTATAGATAATATCCACTGAACAAGGGTTGATTCCTCTGTATTAGTAAGTTTCCAATTGTTTGGATACGCATCGCGTCGTGCTAGGTGGCCCTTAAGCCGATATCGTAGAGTTGATTCAGCGACATCAAGCTTATCTGCACAAGCTCTAGTGCTTGAAAATTGACCTAATTGAATGGCCTGGATTGCGAGAGCTAGACGGCCTTCTTTGTGGAGCGATTGGACGTCTTCTGGTGGAGCTATATTGAGTTGACGCGCCAGAACTGGTGGATCGTGCGCAACTCGCTTACCGAGTACGTTATTACAGCACCAGTGGATGTCAGAATTCTTTACGCACGGGCCAAAATCACTTAAATCATACCAAAAATCAAGGTCTTTCTGATTTTATAATAAATCGGTCTATAACTAAATCCTCTTTAAATTGAAAAGACAATAATATACTAATTAGAAGACTGGTTTGGGTTCGTTGGAATTTTTGTAAAGTCGAAATATTAACCTTTATTTTATATTTTATATTTTGCCTAGGAAAGTTTCTTAGTAAAAATTAAATTTCTATATAATCCTTTAAATATTGAGTTTTAAAATAAACTTCCGCGGGTCAGATTACTCTCTTAAATATAATAAGTCTCTATATATAATATTAGATATCTTTATAATACAAAGTTGTGAAGTTATAAACTCGTGAACAGAGCAGATTTTGGTGTGTTTTCGCTTATTTTAAGCCATGCGTAGAGAATTCTGACACCCACTGGTGCAGGTCATGAATTGCTTATGTAATCACGACGTGGTATAGGGCCCCATCACTATCTTCCAGATCAATCAACCTCCTGCTCGTACTATCAATACAAGCTGTGAAGCTTATCAAGTTCATCAATATATCATCACTACTATGTACTATCACTATTACCATAACCGCTCTAACCTAACAGCTCAGGCTGGACCAGACCAACCCGTCAGCTTCAACTCAGATCTGATCACATTTATGCGACGCGGCGCCGTCAAGACCCATCTTTTCAGAAATCGTCAACTTTTAACGAGGAGGTGTCTCCCCTACTAGATGACTCGAATCTGTGACTATTGTATATTTATAGCCATATCAATAAATAAAGATGTAAAATACGCCAAAAATTCATTTTCATTTTTTTTCTAATACAAGGCTGGCGCAATTGAAATTCGTCCACATCTCAGGAACACTCAAATCGCTATAAATTCGCGAATATATAACTATACCAAAACTTATCAAATCACTCTCAAGTAAAGAACAGCAAAAGAATAGAAGCATATCTATCTTTTTGCCCGATTTTTTAAGGTTCTGGAATTGTTAGTTGCATTTTAAAATCAATTGTCTTTGAGACCCTTTTTCATAGGGTCTCGCTTAAATTTTGAAACTGGACGATTTTCAATTGCGGCGGTCTTCGTAGAAGATCGCTATCCACGATTGAGTTGATGGTGCCATTTTACTGAATCGTTAATTGACTTGTGACGAGCATGAAGTTTCAATGCCAGTTTTTCATCACTCCCCACGTTCGTCATGAATGTTTACAAGAGAAGCTTGCTCGTATACGTGTTAGTTGTTTATTGGGACGTCTGGAGGGTGGCGCGATGATAGCTAGTGGGGTGCTATGCAGGCCCAACCAATGAATCACCACGTCGCCTGTGAGGCTGGACTTCAGAAAAGAGAACGAAATTTCAGTCATCACCTCATTATCATCGAGCGTCATTAATAAAAGAGCAAAGAGATGCAGAAGACCGACTATAGGAACTGGCATCCTTCGGGGAATAATGTGGAATTTGCCGAGACAAGTGTGTGCCGGTACCTGGAGATTCTTAGGTACCCCAATCAATCAAAACCGGTGCAGACGGAGGGGGAATTGGATGATACTTTGCTGGCTGGTTGGCTTGACAATGTAAGTGTAAATTCCAAGTTCAAATATACTTTACTAATGCCCTTGACCAGGGTACCGATCAGCCCTCCAGAGTGAGTCAAGGAGAGCCTTCAGGCGGCTTGCGCATACTGTACGTTTAATCTCATCGCCGCAATTCAATAGGCTAATTCTGGTGATGTAGAACTGGAGAATGCAATTTGAACTACACAACTGGATCTCCGATGCTTTCATTCACGAGGGAGTCCTTCGCGAGGATAGAGAAGCATCTCAGACTGCCGAGTGAATTCGTGCGTCTTCTTTCAACCTCCCATGTCCGTGTTGTAAAATTTCACGGTCATGATCAGAACAACCTAGTGCAAGGTATGTAAAGTTTTCCATGTATAGGAAAACTTTACAGATTTAACATTCTTGATCTTCCATCCAGGACTCATATTCAAGATTGGATTCTACCGATCGAACTTTTACCAGCTAGCCGTCACATATGACGTGCAGACAAACCTAACGCATTGTCTTATAATCTCTAAAACTACTGATTTCAAGACATCGCCGCTATTCAAACGCCTGCAAGAACAGCTGATATATTGTGATCGTTTTGTGTTGCTCCCTATGTTAGCAGTGGAGCTGGAGATTGAATTCTATCAAAATAGGATCAGCAGTTCAGATCTCAAACTAAACGATATGGAAGAAACGATGGGGCAGCATGAGTACAGCGACCGGCCGATCGGGAACCCACTCGAACTAGACTTCCTCGCGACGACAAGAAGCTTGAATTATATCAGTAAGAGGCTTGGAGTTGATGCTGCGGACCTAGGATGTTTAATCATTGCGCTAGAGAGCATAAACCCCTGGACAAAACGGGATGTAAATCAGGATAGGGCGGGTGAAGATAAACTAGCTTTTTTGAGAGACTCTTGTCGGTCACTGCTTTTGGGTGTAGAGTATGAGGAGAAAAGGACGAAGATGCTAACCCAAGTGGTACATTTATCCAGCTTCACTCCAATTGATTCCCGCTAACTCCAACGTTAAGGTATACCAATTCATGGCACAGAAAGACTCCAAAGTCAATCTCGCTTTAGCTAAAAATTCGGCTACGATAGCTAGGGCAAGTAAAGAAGACAGCGCTGTGATGCGCACCATTGCAGTTGAAAGCAAACGAGATAGCAGCTCTATGAAAACCATTGCTATCTTAGGCATGTTCTTTTTGCCGGGGACCTTCATTGCTGTGAGTTTGTTTTTCTTCTTCTTCCGGCGTTTCACTATTGATAGAAAGTAGGCTATATTTGCGATGCCAGTATTTGAGTGGGGTAGCGATGGAGTTCCGGCAGTGAAGACAGGATTCAGGTATTATTGGGCTGTGACGATACCCCTGACGGCACTAGTACTATTCAGTTGGGCGATGGCTATGCTTTTGCCTTGGAGAACGTGGCTTGCGAAGTCCTCAAAGTCCGGAGATCTAACGAGGGACTGTGGGGAACAGATTGAGTTACCTCAAGTTGCGTTTTGAATGGCGTTAGTGGAAGGTTGGATGTTCAATGACATTACTTTTAATCCCTAACCCTAAAGCCGTGTCAATGTAACATGATCTGGTATGATTTGGTATAATGCCTTGCCTAATAGAATCACCGAAAGTTGTATTGCTCTTGCTCAGCGCAAATTTGCTACTTGGGAACTCTTCCTTGACTTACATGAATTGTAAAATGCAAAGAGGAAGTTCCAAACGACGAGCTTCAAAATTCGTAGTGCTTTGTTTTGTGCCTTCTTTAATAGCCATACAGAATTTTTACCGCCTAGTATAATAGAACAGTTGGACGTATAATTAAGTACCGAGTTCTTGTAAGAAAGAAGTTGATAACTGCTTGGCAAATTGAGGCTATGAGATAACATTGAGTTAGTAATATTCATTAATCTGAGGCCGAATTACTATTCACGTGCGATTAGACGAAAGGGATCCAAAATGAACTCACAAAATAACCCTTAAACCATTTCTAATTTTAGCCGGCGATAGTAGTTATATCCGAGGAGTTAAATATGTTCTGGCTCACTAGTTCAGGCTCTTTTCTACTGTATCCCACCTCTTTGGACTCCCTTGCTCAGCTTAGCTCAGGTTTGCTCGCTCACAGCTCAAGCTAAAGCAGCAATAGGTTACCTCCAAAGACGGAAATAGAAAATGCTCATGTCGAGGTTTCGATATCGAACTACCTGTTCTTGACTTGGCAGAAATAGTGAAGGACTTATTTGGCGTCTTGGCTGCCAAGACCTGTGAGGCTGTGACGGGGAAACAAACCTTTGTTGATTGAGGAAAGAAATTTATTTAGTAGAAACAAACTTTGGATGAACGCCAAGAGCAATGATGATTGATCTGCACGCGGATGGCTATCATGACTTGAATGTATAAAGAAGCGAACGTTTCCCGATGCTCTTATTTCAACTTTTCAACAGTAATGACTTCCCTCGAGCCTTTCAAGAGTCTTCTCATCGAGTCACTACTTCTTTTGACTCCCGCATTCGCCGCGGCTCAGAATACCACAACTGTCCGATCATGCCTGACAAATGCTGGCATTCGTAACATCGCTGAGGGTGACAGCACATGGACGAATGAGACAACTTCATGGCAGCTGCGAATCAAGCCTAAACCTATCTCAGTTGCTTATCCCACAGATCAAACCCAGCTTGCAGCCACTCTCGCATGTGCAAGAAACGCGTCCGTAAAAGTCTCGCCTTTTGCCAGTGACCGTTCGTTCGTGGCGTATGGCTCTGGAATCCAGGGAACCTTATTGTAAATATGGGAGCTTTCAACCTCATGGGTTTTAACGAGTCGACTGAGCTCTTGACCAATGGATCAGGCCTCAGAATTTGTCCTGTCGCATAACTACGGCAGACATTTTCCACATGTGCGACATGGTCGTCCAGGTTTGGCAGGCTCGTCGATTGGAGGGGGTTTCGGCACAACGTCGAGATTCTTGGGAATGTCGATAGACAACCATGAGAGTGTAGAGTACATGCTTTACAACAGCACTATGGTAAAAGCTGAGAAGGGCTCTAATCTTTCTGGGCGGCTCAAGGTGCTGGCTCTTCATTCGGCATCCTCTTGTCTCTTACAATTAGGACGTGGAAACCCCAATACCAGAACGCGATCAACTTCACCCTCGCGCTTGGCGGTGTCAGAAACGACGTTGGGACGAACGCTCTCATCGTACTCCAAGAATATGCTCTTAACGAAGCACCGACGAGTTCGCCATCCGTTGGTCCCTGACTGCTCCACATGACACTGGAGTTGAGTACTTCAACGGCGACCCAGCGAAGTTCGATGAGCTCACTAAGCCTCTAATGGATCGTCTCCCTGCTAATGCTTCGTTAACAAATCCGAGTTCGAGTTCTAGACTCTCGAGCCCCTGGCTTCTGCGGGTCTCAACGACATAGACGGGGGCTCATCCCCAGGATGATCGCTTTATGTTCAATCGCTGACGATTACGGCGGACAAGCCGCTCACTTACGACTGGCGACAACTTATACAACCACGCCACATACGCCTTCAATCGCACCGACCTACGGAAGTCAGGATACCTCGACCTCTGGGGCGGTGTCTCGAGGGATATTTCCGACAGCGGTACTTCGTATGCTCATGGCAACAATCTCTGGTTGATACGCTGGGAAGCTAATGCTGTTGCTGCCTGGCCGTCTGATGGGATCAAGTACATGAAGAATCTGATGTTGGCATTTGAGTAGGCATTAACAGGTGCAGATATTCCGTTGAGAGGCTTTGCGAATTATCGTGATACCGCATTGACGGAGGTGAGGTGGAGTAAGAGGTTGTATGGCGGTGGGAATTTTGAAAGACTGAAGGATATCAAGGCGCAAGTTGATCCAGAAGGGATGTTTACTTCGAATGAGCAAAGTATTCCGCTTCCTTGATTGTGGGCTTGATCGTGGAGGAGTTGAACTCCTGGAGAGTTTGGTCGGTGACTCGATTCACATCTCCAACTCTTGCACATATTGAGAGGATAAGAGAAGCCGGAATACACATGGCCAGAGCAGGGAACTCTCAATAGCAAATGAATTATGTACAGTACCATTGGGAACTTCCCGATTCAATGAAGCCTTTCGTTGGTCCGTCGGGGTAACTTAGCTAGGAGACGTCTCCTTGCGGCCATACCGGTAGACGTAACCTGAACACTTCCAGCCTCACAGTCGTTGACACTCCAGAATTCGATTGAGGTGTATCATAGTACCTCGAAAGTAAGCGGACAAATCGAGATGCATACATGGATCCTAGCCAGATCGACCGAAAGATGTAGATGATTTTGGAGAAAAGGGGGCCGTCAGGCAGGCACTGGCAGCACGTTGAAAATAGGGGTTGAACGGTCCAAGCAATGTCGCCCGTCCCGGGAATATGCCTGCAGAGCACATGAAACTCAATCCTCCTGAGCTGACAGCTGCAAGTCATTAAAATCTCCATGGGTCTTGCCTGACGAGATCTTATTGGGCCTCATATCCTCGAATGGAAGAGGAAGACGTTCAAACAGAATTGTCTCCAAATGACGCCGCTCTGCCTTCCCCTGCCCAAAGGAAACAGGTTTTAGGCAGGGGGAGTTGGCGATCTTGCGCCCTAATCCCAAGTCTTAATAGCGTTCATAAAACGGCCACCCTTGTCGCATCCAGTTGCCCAGTCAGCGACGTCAGCTTGCTTTTGGTCGCGACAACCGTGACCCGGAAGTTGTCAATGCGAATTTTGGGTTTCGACATTCTGCAACATCAAAATCATCATACGCACTGTTACCAGCAAAAGGAGAACCTATCATCAATTGCTTTGATATTATCTGTACTTGCCCCGAATTATTCGAGCACAAATCGAGGCGTCGGTTCAGAGACGCTTGCTGTTGGATTTTTGAGGCGCGGCAGAACGCGATTATTTGATACAACCAACAACAGAAGCGCTTATCATTCCAGCATACTGGTTATCTGCGAGGAAGAGATGAGCGATGCCCGCTCGAGAGGCAGCTCCTCAGCCGGATTCAACGATCCAGCCGGAAATACAAATACATGCAGACACTACGAGTATTGCTGGTAAGAAACCCCCATCTACTGTCATTGTCAGACCTGATCTCGGTTGCTGCGGATTATGCAACCAGATGCAACACAGCCTTATTATCCGAACACCGCTCCATTAGCCTTCTTTCTTTCTTTATCTATTTTTGCAAGGAAACATGATTGACAGATGGCTTTTACAGATATCAGAAATACGGAGCGTGCAGTAGCCTTCGATGATATTGATACAATCAATGCGCCCACCAGAACTCTCTGCCCCGTTTCTTCAAACGCGATGAACAAATTACATACCGCATCCACACATGATCAACCTACCCCATCGAAAACGCCAAATGGCACGATCAGATCCGTACCCACCGAATCCCTACACATAGATACATCCTCCGAAGACGAAAGACGACACCAAAGCAGAAGCGATCCATCCTCCGTACCCACGAAAACCTTCTCTCCCCTCCCAACCCCCCAGTCAAGCCCGCAAATCACGAAAAACTCCTTACCAGTAGGGCACGGGATGGTGCGAACAATTTCCGCAGAATTTGGCCCTACGCGGACATACTCGAACAACATCCAAACGTCCGAAGAATCGAACGGGAGTAATGGCACATCCCCCGGGTCTTCACAATGGAGTTCTGCCGTCGGGCGTGCGAATCTAGGGAAGTCCGGACGGGTGATAGAGCGGTTGATGGCTGAGAATGATATGCTAAAACGGGATCTCAATTTGGAAAGACTGAGGGCGGAGGAGAGCAAACAAGCGGTCAAGATGGCGGAGGGGAGGATGGAGGCGCTTTCTGGGGAATACGAGGGCCGACTACATGACGCCACGATAACGAAGACGCTACTCAAAAGAAGGGAACGACAATTGGCTGAGCTGAAGGCGCAGATCGAGGGCGAGAAAGCAAGGGCAGATGCAGCAGTTGAAAGTGAAAGGGGGTGGAGGGAAGCGATGGAAAGGACAGAGGAAGAGAGTAAAGTCAAAGTCGAGGAGGCGCAAACGTATGCAGCGCTGATGGAAGGCCGGAACAAGGCGATGGCGAATCATTGGAAGGAGCAAGGCGCAGAGGTTAGCAAGACGGTGGGAAAGCTGGGGAAAGAGATTGAGAGTTTGGTGTTGGAACGGAGAGGCGATGATCAGAGGATGAATATGTTGCAGGGACTGTGCGATCAGCAGGCTGAACAGCTAGATGAGTTGCTGAAACAGAAGCTGGAGGTAGCGGCGCATTTCGAGGCATATAAGAGGGAACAGGAGGAGGCATTGAGGGCGATTAAGGAGAGAGCTGTGGAGCAGGAACGGGCGAATGAGTTGGCGCTCGAGGAGACGCAGAGGGTGCTGGGGGAGTTGAAGTGGGCTTTGGGGGTGAAGCAGAACGTCAAAGGCGCCCAATAACCACAACCATATTACAAAAAAACGCGAGGTCAGAGACCGAGGAACATAATGGGAGTCACATACAGTGTATAATGGGAGGAAGGCAGGGAACGAGAGCAATACGTGCTCCTCATGACGCTCAGAACGAGCTTTCTTACGATATCACAAGACTGCATTGCATTGGGATCTGGATAGGAATGGCATTGCAGCTCGGCATTTTTCAAAAGCATGATTGATGGTTGGTTTGGTGCCTGGAGTTCTTCGTTTCTTGCTAGCCCTTGAATGATGCATAGAGCATGGGTGTTTTCATGACGAACTCCTCTGAGATAGGAGACCTTTGTATAACAGAGAAGAGAGGTTGAATAGAAATATATTCCAAAGCCGGGATTGTTAGTGACATGATCTTCGGCTTCTGGATGAATTCTTCAATACTAAATTCGTCAGGCTGTTCTCGTTCCAAATCGCTCGATGGAATTCAGCAATTCCATACTGTAATGGCATGCCAAGTTCTTGTGGGTAGAGTAGATAGCTCTCCTGTCCACGTAGACCTCTCCATGTAATAAGACGCCAGCCATCAGCCACCCTTTGAATTTTGCTGCGACAATGACCATCGCTGGCAAGAGCATAACCAATGTTGATGCCTTTGTCGACATCAAATCTTGTCGACTTTGAATGTCTTGGCGAATGCTAGCATCCTGGCGCTGGCAAGGCAGAGAAAAGTCCGCCCCTAAGGACCTCTCGCTGTAAGGTTTCGCATCTGAAGTACTGCAGGAGATGAGACATACTGCTTTGGTTCCATCTTTGTTGTCTGGGTGGACGAGTTGAGTTCGTGATTACTATACGGCCTCAACCCGTGCCTTTGAGAGTTAGACTGATTGGTGAAGCGAACAGAGAATAAGGGGAGATTCTCTTTCTGGTATCTTGGGAAGTCTCACTTTGAGTGAACGAATGGAGTGTGGGCCATTCGTTCAACTTGTGAGATTCTTCGGACGAGGAGTGGAGCCGGCTCATAAGCTATCATATACCTTAGCTGCAAAGCTCGAGCAGAACATGAAGTTTGTCCCATGCTTGCTCGGCAGCCGGTTCTCTGGATCTCATGTCGATGGACGATGTCACTCTCTTTGAAGTTGGCAATGAAAGGGATCATGAGCCAATAGTAGAATTGCCACCTGAGACAGTAATAAGACTTTGTAACGTTTTCAAGTTGCAGGCAAGGAGCGGCAGCGACTGGTTCGATGCCATACGCACATGTCTATTAGAAGCCAGACTAGAATCCATCACAAGATCACTTCCGCCAATATCGACGGGAAACACCAGTTGCAAAGGCAATCTTCATGGAAAGTCCCCAAATAGCTGCGTCTCGGCCAACTTCACGGCTCCATCTTATCTGAGGGCGAGAGAGGGAAGGAGACCTAGAACGACGCACCTTGGCCAGAAACCTTGAGGGAACCTACAAGAGCTATAAGAGGAGCACTTTGAAGCGCTACAATTCTCGTGCACATACATATCTGGCGTCACATCTCCAGCTGCACAGATATGCCATTGGCTATCTCTTGATGTACAATTGGGAAGCTGTCCTGGATGGAGAATGGACCGCGGGACTATTCATGTTTCAAATCAGGGCTTCGGCCGGAGAGGGAAGCACTTCCTACGAGGGAAACTTCTGAAATCGACCGAGTTGCTTGAGTCAACAAGAATTCAATCATGGGTCAAAGTCCATATTGGAGAAACGGAGCCCGCCTTACCCAAGGCTGATGAGAATCATCAATCGAAGCCTCATTCTCACCATACTTAAGCAACGAGATCGTAAGATACGAGAGCTTCGAGAGATCCTCCCTGAATACGGATTTTGGTCTCTCATTTCTGACTTAACGAAGGACTCGTGCGGCCTCCGTACATCCACGTTACTGGTGGCTATCCGAGATTCTTTGAATCTCTGGTGCGGAAAGAAGGGACGTGTATGCCTTGCTGTGTGCAATGACCCGATATCCACTCCTATTTGCTGCTCTTTGCAATCCATGCATAATGTCCCTTTATTTGATACTCTCCAAAGTTATTGATTAGCTCATTAATGCGTTCGTTCCCAGGGTGGTGAATCGGTTGTGACGCGAGCTTTTCCGCAGGCTTCGCTTCGCCTACAAACAAACAACCTTCCTCATCTTTAATCTTTGAAACGCAATCAACTATTTAAATAATTGTTGTATATGCCTTTCTACTTCTGCTCCAGGACTCGGGACGAACAAAATCCTGTCGTCCCGATCGTCAATTCTTCAAATTAATTGAATGTTTGAAATCTCTTCCGACGACCTTCAAGCTGCGCAAGCATAACCAAAGAACCTGTCCACACCGATAATGTACTCCCTCCCTTGACCTTCTTTCCGAACTACTATCCTGACGCATCTTGAAGACCAACTCCGCGTCTAGATATCACGTTCACTTCCAACCTCGCGGACTTGAACCATCGCTCTTCAGACTGTCCATCCCAGAGAATTTCTTTCCTAGCTGCTTCAGCAACACGACGGCAGATGAACCTTTGAATCATTCATGGAAGGTGAGCGATTATCTCATTTCATTCGTATCTGGATGGCGTCGGTTGCTGAATATCCAGAAGTTCGCTGGATCTCGAAGTGCCCAGCTATTGTCAACGATTGAAAATCGGAATCCTGAACACAATACTTGAATTCTGCACCGCGCTGACCAATATGTCATTCACGACATCCACGCAGCGAAGTGGTCCCTCATCCTTCGCCGCGGCCTCCCGAACAATGACCACAACCGCGGCAACAAGTAACGGCATTACAAAAAGATTTGTCTTCGCAAGCGAATGGTTCTTCAAACCCGAAGGCATCAAGACTTTAAACCAACAACTCCAGAAGGAACTTGAGAACAAGGACCTGGTACGTCTTACTTTTGTCTTCATCTTTACTTCCACCATCTGTGTTAGCCCAGACTCAATCGAGTTCCTCCCGTACTTTGACTGTCGGAGTAAAAGCTTTTATCAACAATAGCCTCGCCAGCGAGTCACTGTCCGCTATGGTCTCATGGGGTCTCCAGAGGAGCAATGCCCCGCTACCGATCTGTAGGCCGCGCCAGTGGAGCCGCCCGGCACAGACAATGATATCGCCAGTCAGGAACTCTCCGCCACTGACAGTGACTACGACAGTCGGGCAAATATGGACGAATGGACACCAAGTGGTATCCTAGACTTTCATTCATGCCACCTCTCTTCCCTTCAACAATTATTAAAGCCAAGCTGACTCTCTTCACTATAGACTGCAGATGTCGAATGGAAAGGTGAAGATCAATCCTTCCGCATATCCTGCCCACACTCAATTTCGGAGGAAGTGTGGAATATTTTCTTTAAAGTTGCCCAAAATCTCATTGCCCAGGAGTCAGGTGATGGATGGGAAGATAGTGATGAGAGTGACTCTTGCGTTGAAGATTCTGACGGTGAAGCCAAGTCGGTACGTACAATTGCTCAGCTTTACTCAATAATTGAGCAGTGCCAATTTACTAACATCTTCCTAGACGAAGACTAACAAGATCCAGCACCTATCAGCATGGAAGAAGCAGAATGGTGTCCCAGACACCGTGGATAAATGCGAGGAGAATAATGTAATCGATTCCTTCCAGCCAATGCTAGGTATCGACTTTCCTGAAAAAGTCCGATACTACAAGTCGAAGACCACATGGGTGTACGAAGCTGCAAATCCTTCTCTAGACGACGTTGTTACCGATGAGGTTCTGGCAAAGCTCGCGAGACTGGTCAGCTGTGAATTCGTTAAGGATCTGAACCAAGACAAGATCTACATTGGCGCTACTTCCGAAGAAGAATGCCATCGTGCTATCTGTAAGCTTGACAATATCAGAAAAACCCTCGTGAGTTCTGTCATCTATGCCCTAATCATGAATTGAATTTGGTGACTGATATTTCGTAGGACTCGAGATTCACTTATGTGAAGCATCTGTTTTACACCGAGGAACTCGAGAACTACCGGGTCTCTTTCAAGCATTACATCGATGTCAAGAAGAAGTACTTCGAAACAACTTTGCTGGACAATCTATCATTATCTACCGCTAGGTTTGATTATCGCAACCTCCCATTCGCTGTCGCCGTCCGATGCGCCATTTTCAACGCCGTAAAATCTCGGTACACTCCATTCAAGGTGGAAAAGTATCATGCCGCCGTTGGCCTCGACAACAAAGACTTGGGCTCTAGGGAATGGAAAGACTTCAAATACAGTTCCTACATTCCTCAAGGAAATGAGCAAGAAAATGCGATGACCCGCTTTGAAAGGTACAATTACCAACCTCAATCACCTCAGCCACTCCAGACACCCCAATCACCGCAACAACCCAAGCAGACTGGGCAGACTGAGCAGGCAAGTTTTCAAGCCAAGAGTCTCGAAGGCAACGACGTCGAGCTTGCAGCTACCCAGGATGCTCTTCAATTAGAAGGAATTCAGCGCTGGATGCTTGACCAGGATCTCGAAACTTCGGCCAGCAACCCTGGACAAGTCCAATCGGACCATGGCACATGCAATAGTAGGTCCCTTCACTTTCAACTGTGATTCACGTCCAGTGATTTGTTTACTAACAATTTATCAGACCAGCAACGGAAGCCCAGCTGGGATACATATGTGCCATACACCGAAGAGCGCGTCGGAACGAAGAAGAAGATTCATGCTCAAAGCTCTCAACAGACGGCAAAAGTTTCTACACTCCAGCATAGATCCCCTGTACGGCCCCCTCACACGCCTCGGATGCCCTTGTTGGAGCAGATTCCACACGCGAATGTGCCGCAAACGCCACAGTATGTGGCACACGACTCCTCGAGCAAACGCCCTGTACCCGATCTTCTTCAAGACTCTCCGATGAAGAATATGACTCCAAAGGTCATCGAGCGCAACCACATCAACGTGGAGCCTGAAAAGCTTGTTAGCTTCGATGCGTTCGAAGCGATTGAAGATGTCTCATTCAATTTCCTCGATGAGAAAGTTTCGATTCTCAACGTACCTGTCTTAGAACCAATCAGAAATGTTCCGGCCCTGTCAACACCATTGATGGTAGATCTACTGTCCGACGATCTATTCGGTAGCCCTCGAGTTTTGGCAGGCTATCCCGTTCCACAGCGTGACACGATGCAGCTTGTTGACGAAGTTGCGACTCGCACCTTCCGTTCAACAATAAATCAAAAGGCACCGAAGCCAAATCAATCCAGAGGCTCGAAGTCTTACTCCTTGGCTGGACTCGAACGACCAAGTCCCCCACGAGTCCGACAACCAGTTCCAAGTGTGCATACTCCCGTCATTGATCCAACACCTGAATTTATCGGAAATATCGATATGAGCATTGATGAACTCTTGTGGGGCCTCCGTGGCTTTCAAGGAGAATTGAATATCCAGGCTGAGTTCGGCCGCATTCTTTTGAAAGGTGTTCCTCGCAAGTACATCACCCCCGGAGAATCGGAAGCTAGCATTCGGCCTGAAATTGCTCTGGGATTATTGGAGAATTCGACTGGAGTAATACCAATGCCTGTCTTTACTAAGGTCCTCACCGTCCTTCCTGCAGACATATCCTTCTTGGTCGAGATGAAAGACCGTCAAGGATATGCCATGTGGGAGCATCACCAATCAAGCTGGGACATCTTCTATGATATTCTCTGTGTTGACTGTAGAACTGCGAGACACCGCCCCTTCACTCTCGAGATCCATGGGGAGAAACTCGATACTGTCGCTGTCAAGATCAGACGCGAATTTGGAGCTATCAACGTCCATGGAATCAAGAGACATTGGGATTTTCGGATTGTTGCAACCGGAGTCGAGCCCAGTGAAAACGTCGACCCGGCATATACGGAGCTTACTGAATCTGTGAAGAGTTCCCTCCACATTCCGTAAGTTAGTCTATTTCTATAAAATATGTTTGTTGACCAGTTCGCAGTGAAGGACTTCGGAACCCAATGCTCTTCTTCGAGGTCCCAGACCATCTTTCTAGCCTCATGATCTTTGGTGTCCGCGTAAGACGTATCAATCGCTACAGAAGCGTTGATGCTAAATCTATTTTGGCCATCTCCGAAGTCCGAGAGCTTCAAATCGATTTCGTGGGCGGAGAGGGCCGCATGATTTGGAAGGCAGTCGGATGTCTCAATTCTAGCATGATGCTTGCTCAGGAAGGACATCAATTCAAATGGCTATATCTCTGGCACGAAATCGGTATTTCCTGCCCCGAGGCTGACGAAATGTTCGAGCAAAATAAATCTATTGAGCTTGGAGATGAAGCATCATGGACCTCGGAGAAGCTTTCAAACATCGACGCCGTCCAATCAATGTACCTCCCGGCCTGCGAAATGCTCAAGCAGATGGATGGGGTTGGATTCTACAACGATAACGCCATCGACACCCAGGCTATACAGAACTCCGCCGCTGCTACCGAGATCGAAGCTCCGCAACCTTACTACTTCTGGTAGAGCAACCGCCTCTGAAGGACCATTGTCTCGGAAAGTTACACAATGGACGTTCGCATTTTGCTCAATGGTTCGAATTATTTTAACGATTGAAATTCCCTCCATCAAAGCAAATCCAACATCCGCTTTCCCTAACATCCTTGCTGGTCCTTTGATATGGAACCTTTCTCCACTTCATGACTGTCTCTTTCCCTTTCGGAGAAGGATTGCTGTACCATTAATTCTCGTTCTCATTCCTGCTTCTTTCCTTTCCTCTTGTCTTCTTCTTGTTTGGCGAACATGAAATGTTCTTGAAGGATTCTTGTAATTTCTAGCACTGTTGATTTGTAACCTGTCCCAGGCCTTGCTGGCTTTTCTGTCCCATGTCAGACCATTTGGAGGATTGAACATTATCAGCGTTACGCACGGCGTTTTGCTTGCGGGCTCCATATTTCGGGGAGACAACCTTCCCCCCCCAACAGATGCTTCCGTTTGGAATTTATAGGCGGCTTGCCCGGGAGATGATCCTCTGGTGGACACAAGATGGAATGATTCGAGTTCTGTAATTTTAATGCAATTTGCAAGTTGCTTTCCGGATTAGTAGATTCCTTTCACTAAAATTCCGATTAGTATATGCTTTGATTGGTGTAAACCAACTTCCATGTCGACTGGGCTAAATCAATTGTGAACTGCTGATCTACACTCAAAGTTTCGAAATTGATATAACCATTGCAATGCTCAATAATTTCAGCGAGAGATCGCCGCACGACTTCGACTTCGATCTAGGCGTTCGCGCCTAGGGCAGTCTCGCGACGAGCTAGTGGCGGAATGGGCCTCGCAATGGGCCCCAGCAGAGCACCGAGAAAGGTCGACCCAGCGAGCGCTAGCCAGAGAGTGGCAATCGAGATGGCGCACAGAACAAGGCAATAGAGACAGAAGAGCGAGAGCACTAGGGACGCCAACAGCCGAGCTTAAACCTGACTTCTCAGCGTCAGTACTTAAAAAGCACGCCAAGCTTACAAAGGCGCAAAGCTCGATACTCACCCAGCTGCGCACTGAGAAGATCGGTCTACGTGCCTTCCTATTTAACAGGCGGGTCCCAGGCATCAACACCCCGTATTGCCAATGCGGAGGGGGCAAAGAGACAGCAGAGCACCTCCTCTTACGATGCTATGAGCGAGCGCAACTACAATGCTCAAACGCCTTTCCACTACGCACGCGGGAGGACCTAATAAACGCCTTAAGTTCCCCACAACATGCGCCAATAATAGCTAGAGAGCTTATAAAGTCAGGTATACTCCTAGAATACAAACTAGCGAAGAAACTTGAGGAGCCCTAGAGCCACCTAACGCCGCTACCAAGCTCGAGCTACCCCAACCTACCAATCACTACTGCTCCGAACCAACCACCCCCCCGGGGCCCAGTTCTCTCCTTTTTCATTAGTTGCTAGTAGATCGGTGAGGAACTACTAGTACAAAATTAGACGAACAACTAGAGGATATTAAAGATATATAGGTTTTTCATCTGGCCTTGTTTTTAAGGCACAGTTTTTACTATGTACTTAGATTGAGGGAGTTCTGTAGAGCCGTTATAGGCTCAAGCAGTGTATAATAAATAATAATAATTTCAGCGACTGAGGGATTGGGCTTGTGACCTGAAGTAATGGGAGTTTTCTTTAATTGAGGTGATTAAAACCGAGAGGATCAAATATCAATGGCACTGATGGAAGGAAGACGAGCAAAAACTGAGAGCACCAGTAAAGCCCACTAAGAAAAACGTTTATTATTACTGAGCTTCAAGCCTGCCTCTCCCACGAAGGCTGAAGCTGCGTAGAACAAGATATCGAACTCCTCTCCATTCTCCTCCTAACTTCCATGTAATCCAATTCAATTTCCTTTCCACACACAAAAAAAAAAGGGCCGGGGGGAGGAGGGAAGTGTGCTAACTTCTAGAAGAATACCTTTCAGCTCAGTCAGCTTCAATTTATCTTATACTTCTTGCGAGCCAGAACTTACCCTTGTTCTCTAAACAACGCCATCCAGGGCGCCTCCCCAAGCAAGTTGTCGTTGTTACTGGGAACTCCCTTAAGGATTTCATTGTCGCTATCAAGAACGTTGATGTGATTGTTGCCAAGAATTTCATTGAGAGATTTATTGAGGCTGCCCGAAAGGACGCCGCCAACTTGGCAGATGGCCGCGTGATTTTGGGTATTGCCATGGCTAGGACGGCTCGGACAAATGAGTAGGAGGACTGTTTGAGAGAACGAATTGGTGAGCTAAGTAACAGAGCGTGGCTGTTGCATGGAGATATATAGGGGTTGCACTTACCTGGGATAACCAGGGAGCGCATCTTGGATATTCTTAAAATGAGTTTGGATAAGGATGCCGCTGACGGAAAGTGTAGTGGTGGGAATTTGGAGGGGTGATTGGGTCCATGGAGACTCTCCTTCGGAAGTGGAAAGCTGGGTTGGAAACCGAAGGAAGAGAACCTTGGGCAAAGCGGCATGACTCTATGGGTATTTTCTGATACTTGTTCCAAATCCCGAGCTTCAAGTTCCGGCTAACAACTATGTCCTCAGTGCAATTGTCTGATATTCCACGCCATGGTTGATGCCATTCCACAGTATCATAGCTCCTTTCTTTCTCCCCTTCGCGGTGCTAAGGGGCCTGAAAATCACAAGCATGGCAGGTTTGATATTATTACTTTCTTTTGGGATTCTCCTCTGCACCACTTAGTCATTTACTTAATGTCCGCTTCGATTGAGACACTCGACTTCAAGCCGCGATCAGCTTCAGAACACTCCCTGCTAAGCTAAGATGCTCAAGTTCAACGACCAATGGCGCTGGAACATAATGCCTTTCAATATATGAGCCAGACTATTGGTTTGTGAGATTCCGAAGGGTTACGGATTACACGAGAGTCGCTGATCTGTGGCACCACACCCTGATGGAAGTTGATCTTATATGATCCCAAAGTCGGAAATGCCATCGTTTTGGGAACCAATTCAAAGCCCTGAAGCTGCGAGAGGCAATTCCATTCCATTGACGGATTTACTTTGCTTCGGAGGCAAATTTGGCTTAGTTTGCTTTTGAGGAAGCCAAGTCACTGAAGACGGTTGGCGAGTGAACATTTGAATGAGAAGAAGTATGTTCTAATTTACCAGAATCATAACAGATCGGGTAAATCTTGATGTAAAATGATAGAAAGAGTGGTGCGAATTGCTTGGATGTCTCCTCGCCGACCAATTGAAAATAACCCGGGTTGGGAAGTGCCCCTGAAAGCCCCTGAAATGGCAGCTTCCACAAGCGACCCACAAGCGAATACAGTATTATTTGCGATACTCGAGCTTCCGAGTTTCTCTTCAAAGAATACAACCATCACCTGAAGCAGACATGGCATCTTTCATAAGAATGTGCAATTCAAATCGATCGTTTGACCGAGAAGGTTTCGAAGGTTGATCTTGTCAAAGGTGGACATAGCAGTGAAACCTGCACACAGAGGCTTGATGTCATTTTCCTAAAAGAAGATGAACCGTAGGCCGTAGCTCCGTCTGGAACCCGGTAGCATTCATCTTTTACCACTTGATAACGACGGATTTTCTTCAAATATTTCTCGTTATGCTCACTCCCATATCAGTTTGATCAATTTAGTCTTTCGCTCGTCGTTATTCACCTCCCGCCACATTCACGCCCTCGAAAATCTTTCGACAATGACGCCAAAGCAACTTGACGTCGAGGATGTGATATTTCAATTAAATATCGATGAAAAAATCGCATTGCTATCAGGTATCCTCCCATACCCCCTTTATTGTCTCTCAATCACTCACAGAAGAAATAGGTATCGAGCTCTGGCACACCGCTTCAATTCCCCGCCCCGACATCTAAGATGTATGTGCCGGGAGTAATTTCAATGGTCGCAGGCGACTTTATCCTGGGTAGAATGAAGTGCATGGATCCCTAGGAAGAGATTGCTAAAGCTGTCAAGCTCTCGAAAGAGGTTGATCAGGAAAACCCCCCGAAAACAATAGCCAGCTAACCAGGACATCGTTAAATTAAGAAACCTTGTGCGTGTTTGATGAGAACAAGCTGTGGGTCTTGATCCCCATTGAGCCTTCCGCCAAATTGACCCACTACATACTTGGTATCTAGAATTAATAATTACACCCTTAACCCGTTTGGGTCTGCCGCCGCCTCACAAAAACCCTTGTCCTACTTACTAGGACCAAAAGTAATAGTCCCTCGGTGGACTGCCGGAACCGAGTATGAGTGAATAAATGGATTAACTCCACTTGGGGTGGAATATAAAATACTCTGACGTTTTGGTTCAGTTGGCGATACGCGTGCCAGCCCAGCCCACGGATCGTTACTCCTTACATTCACTGCGGCCCTGTAGTGCTGATCTCGCTAAATGACCTGGTATTTTGATCACCGCCTTCGATCGGATGCGGGAGGAGAAACTATCCGGAGTTAATCAGGTCCCCTATCCTTTCCTCATTCCTCACCCTCCTCCTGTAAGTATTAGTGCTCTACACCTCGCTTTGCCTCACCTCGCCTTGCCTCACCCCACCTTCCGCTCGTCTCTCACCTCACATCATCCGCAGCCGCAAAACAGCAGCCAAGGACATAGACATTATTTCAAAGCCTACAGCACCTTGTTCTTACAACATACGAGTCTTAATTCCCTTTCTCTTCATAACGGGTACATATGAATACAGAAATGGATGGGATGGTATGTTATCTATAACTTAAGAAGTCAAAATTTGCTGATGATATCCAGTCACAAACATCCGCAACACCTGAACTCAAGGCCGGATCTCTTCAGGATCAGGATCAGGATCATGACGTGCTGCCTGTGGAGCCGGCTCTGTCCAACACGAAAGGGCAATCTGGAGTCACTTCTGAACTCTACCCAGAATCCGATCTGGACCGTGGCATCGTTGGTTGGGATGGCCAAGATGATCCAAGAAATCCAAGGTTAAGAACCTGACTGACATTTTGGGCCGCACCTTATCTGACTTGCTTAGAAATTTTGCAGAGTCTAAGAAATGGTTGCTTCTTGGTTTTATAAGCGCGATCGCTTTCCTAAGGTAAATAGAGTATCTCCATATCTGTTCGGTAATCAGTGCTAATTCGTATCGACTATTCAGTCCGTTATGCTCGTCGATACTCGCGCCTGGTGTTACATTTATGGATGCCGAGTTCCACAACACCTCATCGATACTGAGTTCTTTAACTGTTACGATCTTTGTCTTTGGATTTGCGGTATGTGCCATCCAGAGCAATCTCTTTCATGTCTGACCGTTTGTAGATCGGACCTCTTCTACTCTCTCCTTTAAGTGAAATCTACGGGAGACGTCCAGTTCTCAACTACGCCAATGCATTTTTTGCCTTGTGGCAGATTGGCTGTGCCAAAGCTCCAAGCCTGGGTTCGCTCATTGCATTTCGATTCCTTGGGGGCCTCGGGGCCTCCGGCTGCCTCACAATTGGTGGTGGTGTTATCTCCGATCTCTTTCTCGTTAAGCAGAGAGGAATGGCGAATGCCATGTTCTCCCTCGGGCCTCTATTTGGGCCAGTCATTGCGCCGATCATTGGGGGGTTCATCTCCCAGCGTGCCGGATGGCGATGGGTGTTCTGGGTTATGCTGATCGCTTGCACCACCTTGACCACAGTTATCGCGGTGGTAAACAAAGAAACAAACCCCACAGTGCTTATACGTTACAAGGCGCAGAGATTGAGGAAGGAGCTCGACCGCGAGGACCTCCGAAGTGCGTACGAGATATCGACAAGTCCGGGAGCAAAAAAGAAACGCCTTGTCTTGCTCAGAGGCATGGCTCGGCCCCTTAGGATGCTCTTCGGATCCCCAATACTTCTCCTTCTCTCGGTCTATCTCTCTTTTGTTTTTGGACTTCTCTACCTACTGTTCACCACCGTTACCACGCTGTTTGTCAACGTATATGGATGGGCTCCCGAGATATCTGGACTTGCGTATCTCGGCATCGGATTGGGGTTCATGCTCGGCATATTCGTTGTTGCCAAAACATCTGATGCTACAGTCCTGCGCTTGACGAAAGCAAACAACAACGTTTACCAGCCCGAGATGCGGCTTGGAAGCTGCATCTTCTTTGCCTTTTTTATCCCGGTCAGCTTCTTTTGGTACGGCTGGTCCGCGGATAAGCATACGCATTGGATTGTTCCAATCCTCGGTCTCCTGCCTTTCGGATTTGGTATGATGGGTATCTTCGCACCGATCCAGACTTATTTCATAGATGCTGGGGGCCCGTATGCAGCATCGGCAGTGGCAGGCTTGACGGTCCTCAGATGCATCTTCGGCGCATTCTTGCCATTAGCAGGACCAAAACTATTCAGCTTACTGGGCCTTGGCTGGGGGAACTCTTTGCTGGGTTTCGTTGCCCTGGCTTTAATTCCTGCGCCGGCATTGATCTTCAAGTATGGAGGAAAGATCAGGAGCAGGTATCCTATCACACTGGGATAGTGTAGTCGAGATCTCAGTGATGGCTATGCATTGCAGCGTGGTAGGAATAGCGGGCAAGTTGGGCAACCCATTCTGCTGGTGTATTAATAAGGCATCTTTGCATTATTGGGTCAGATTGCGCACCTTTGAATATCTATGTAAGATTATATATACATGATTGTGCTCAATAGAATGCAAGCATGAACACAAACTTCGGGTTTCCACGCCGTGATTAATATTGAAATAATGACCATGAGATATGAGCTCTTAATTGGACAACACTGGAGCCTTTCCTATCCACTCTGAGTTCTGTCTCATTTCCTGCAACACCCAAGCCACGATGCTCTTCCTCGTGAGGAACATCCCATCCTTTCCGGAGCCTGTATACGTTGCAATGACAGGTGCCGCAGGACCATTTCCCAGGAACGGCACTCGAAACAGCGTCCATTTCAACGCCTGTGCATCTTGTGACGTGACCAGCGCTCCCAGCCCTTTAAACTCCTCGAAAGCTGTTCCCCCAATGATCTTAATGAGAACCACCGAGGCCTTCCACTTGAATGCGCCTTTGTCCTGCGGCGCGGTATACGAGCACGTCCCCAGGATGAGGGCCCGTTTGAACTTTTTTGCTACCAGGAGTGGGAGGATGAGTTTCATTGCATCAGTAATTGGCTGGTCCGCTGTTATTCACGGGTCGAAGCAAGCATATGAGTTCGGCAGACGTACTGTTCCTTTCGAGGCTGCAACTGGCCCAGCGAACGAGACAAAGATGCCGGCTCCGGAACTGGTCGTCATTTGAATGGCATTCTCGTCGTTGAGCTCCCCTTTGACGACGATGACTCGCGCGTTATTGCGTAGCTCGGCAGATAGCTTGCTTGGGTTGCGTACGAGTAGTGTCAGCCGGTGGCCTTGCGAGAGTGCTTCTTCGCAGAATTGCAAGCCCACGACACCTGTTGCACATTATTACTTGTCTCCCTGCTCAAGGGTAAATGCTTGGTTGAAATGTGCTTACCCGTCGCCCCGATGACCAAGATGTGTTCCGACATGAAGATGTTTGCATTTAAGTTGTCGAAAAGAGACTGAAGTGTAGTGTGGTACAAGTTCGACGAGATGTTGACACGTGAAGAAAAAAGTACAGTTATGAACAGGATCAAAAAGTACTCACGGGATTTTCTTAAAAATCTTCTTACAAATCAACGTAAGTTTTACACGCTGTTTATTCAAAGATCTGCTCATGTTTGCAATTGGAGTCCAAACCGGCTCGGCAGTGTGTGCGTACCGAAACCTTAGTCTGGCGGGAGAGCGGATTCGGAATAGCTGAAATCAGTATGGTGGAGTAGCGACTCACGTGCTCACCGCCTCACTACGAAACCCTCCATCTTTGTGGCAACTTCATTTTTGACCATGTTATGACTCCCCCAGAACATAGAGACGTGTTTTTTTCGTGTTTCTATTTTGGCTTGGACGCGTTATCCGTGACGCGGTACCCACGACGTCAGCTGATCGTTCCTCGTCACGCCACCTGATAGAGCCTTGATCAAAACATTCCTAACGACAATCGCCTGATGCAATCTTCATAAGAAGACGGAAGTGATGACGGCTGCTTCTTTTGTCACTTATGAACTATGTCGCACAGGCTTGGTTCTAGCAAAGGACAAGCCCAAGTATCAGCGTGTTGCGACAGGCTGCCTTGAGTGTATGTACGGAGTCTCGCCATTCCCTTCCAATGTCCCTGCAGAACGGCAGTATAGCTGACATGATGGCGGCTTCCAGGTAAACAGAGGAAAAAGAAGTGTGACGAGCAGAGGCCAATATGTTCCCGATGTTTAAGGCATCGTAGCTCTACATCTGAATGCACATGGCCTCAATCTCCGACACCTCATATTCAGACAGAATCAGCACTACCACTTGAAGGGGGCGATCAGGAAACCGCCAACTCCGTTCACGGAAATTCAAACGATCGTTGCGGCGATAGTATGACGGTCAGCCAAAGTACAGCGAGACTCTTTATGCCACGACCCTACTTTAAAGGCATCTCCACAGAGACAATGGAAAGACATCTATTCCAAGCTCTGATATCGAGATGTGAAGCGATTACGTCAAACTCTTTTTTCCATCGAGACTTTTCTTTCCAGTCCCTGGTGCTGCCACTAACCATCTCGTATCCGGCAACTAAAAGCGCAGTCCTCGCTTGTGGAGCAGTTCTTTTAGCCAATTCAGACCCGGTGTGGATTCCAATGGCTCTGTACTATCATACCCAGACGATTCATATCATCCAGACGTCCTTGATGAGTAGTGGAAGAGAGCAGAATCTCTCTGCTATTCTGCTTCTCCATTTGTACGAGGTAGGCTACATCATCAGCTAAGTAAATATCTGCTAAAGCCGAGCTAGGAATTGCGTGCGGATAGCATCTGGCCTACTCACATCCATCTTGCTGCAGCACATGAATTAATTCTCTCGATGATGGATCAGAAAACGCCTACCATCGGATATCAACGGCTCATGATCGAGGTGTTTCTATATCATGTCGCTGTCTCCAGTACATTCATCAGCACATCACCGACTTCGTTCGATTTTGATACGTGCCTTGACAGACATTCGAAATTCTTAGAGCAGTCCCCAGTGTCGGTAAAGAGCTTAGACTCAAACAGCCACGGTACAATCTTGGACGTGCCGAGTGAGATTTTCGGCATCGTGGTCAGACTTTCCTTACTGAGGCGCTGTATTCCCCTTCAGCCTCCGGATGAAATCCGAGCCATTCGCATCTATTCCAGGCTCCAAGCATATTTGACAGCGAATGTGCAAATCGGAAGTGACCTCGATCAGCTAAGCTTAACCGGCATACCTCTGCAATTGCTACTCAGCGGGGAACTGTATTATTTGGCGTGCTTGTTGCTCTTGGAGAAGATACTAAACCCAAGTTTACAAGCTCACGATACGGAAGTCCGGGTGATATTACAAAGAGCGCTTATCGTTTGGTCGAAATTCGTGGCAGCTGGTTTTAAAAGTCCTACTAGCAAATGGCCTCTCGTCATCCTAGGTTGTGGGGCTTTAACGGAAACTGAGAGGAAATTGTTCCAGAAGCCTTTCCAGAAGCTTTCGACTTGTGGCGTGGGAAGCGCCCGCAATATACTAGTGCTCTTTGAGCAAGCGTGGGGTACCTCCCTACCAGGGATTAATAGTCTCGGTTTAAATATATTATTGCGTAACGATCTCCTACTTCATTAAATAAAAATAAACGATTTTTAATAACGGCAAATGACTCGTATAACACCCCAAAAAAAATTTTATGACTCACATAACACCCAGATTAATTTTTTATGACCCGCATAACACCTTGAATATCTATACCACTTTTAACTCCTTATATCTACTACTACTATCACATCACTACTGCTATCTTTATCTACCTCTATTACTTGCCAAGCACATGCCCTCTCTCATCGTCTAGTTTTTACTATAGGGACGCCTGTACAACTCCTTGTATTATGGCCTGTTTACTTATAGTTACTACATTGTCTAGGTTAACGACTCCAACCACCTTTCCTGATTCTCTTAGTCTTTGGTCGTCCACGAAGCTTGCTAAGCTTGCCCCCGAAAACAGCGACGGTAATTTGCGCTGGATTGAACCCCGATTTCGAATCCAAAGGCTGCGACCGTCCGGACATGGACCTACCCGGTCACATCGATCAGCTTATTTCGTCCGTCGCTGCAGCAAAACCAACACCATTGTTGTGATGCAGTCAGGTACACCATGCTATGGCATAATAAAATTCCTGCGTCGGTACAAGCTTGGTATGGTGGCACTGAGACCGGAAACGCTATCGCGGATGTTCTGTTCGGTGACGTGAATTCATCCGGTAGACTGCCTCTTAGCTTTCTAGCTCGCAATGAAGATATCCGGCGTTCTTAAGCTACATATCTGAGTTAGGGAGAACAGCGTATACCGATGATGTATCTGTGGGATACAAAAATTCATATACAGCCTGTGGCTTATCAAAACACCTAGTGATCTATTCCTGCCAGCTTCAATTTCCCTCACCATTCAAGTCATTCGCGACTTCGATAGAGCTCAGCGCCGGATGGCTTGTAGAAGCAGCCATAGGAGGTGCTTGATTTGTTTTCGAAGTGATCGTACTTGTTGATATGACTCCTCAGGTCGATTTAGCGGGCGGAGCCGTAAGGGCAAGATGGTAACCATTTACACGGCGGCAACGATCGTTGGACGTCTGTCGTCTCGCTAGATATGGCTAATGGAAGCCCTATCACTCGACATATATCTTCATGACTTGATAGATGTTACTTGAAGTTGTTATCATATGGTCAGAAATCATACCTTCTATGAGGAAGCTAACCAGCTAGAATTCTCGTCGGATTGAAATGGGACACTCCCTCAACCCATGAAGGAGCTGGGATGTGCGCGCTGCCAGGCATCCACAACACTCGAAACAAATGTCTTCCGTCGCGGCTGACAGACGGCCCACACCACTCAGGTCTGGGAGATTCCAAAACCCGCAAATATTCCAAAGCAAGGAGTGAAATGATATGTTACTATGCAAGATTGAATATGAGCGTTCCATGTCAAATCGTGGTCATGTGACAGAGTATGTGTCTGATCATGTGCAAGGCCAACTAACCTCCTGAAATGGGTATATATAGGGGCCCCCTTTGCTTAGATCTGCGGAGTAATGGAACCAGTTGAACCTTCACTCACACGTGTAACCGTTCGGCATTCCAAATGTTTCATACATGCGCCCACCCATTCTCGACGAGAACTTGCATCTCGTTAATCAGACAATGGTTCTCACCCTGATGATGCCTGCCTTCTACCTTTCGCTGTGCCTCCTTCCGCCACAATCGTAGTCTCCAGTCTACAATGCACCGTTCTATATACCGCCGTGGAAAGCCAGTCCACCGTGCCAATCTATTACGCCAGATTCCCTTCACTTTCTCTTTTTTGCTTGGCCATACTCCCATTTCTGGGTTCACAACTTTGTAGGCTTCGGTATTGTATGCCACCCTTACATTTGGGTTTAGCCAGACGCCCTGTTTCGCACTTAATTCATTGTCCACGTGAATAAGACAGCATTCGGATCCTTCTAGGTGGTGAGCAGCAAGACTGTCAGAAATCCCTCGAAAGCGTAATGGTGGATCGTTGTAAAATGGGCCTGCCTGGAAGACGGCCATTCCATTCCAGCAAGATCTTACAGGCGCTGGAGAGTTTGAAAAGATGGCGTTCCGGGTCTCGGCGGCGAGAAAAAAGGGCCAAGTTTGGGTGACAGCTTTTGCACCCGAGATGTCGCGGAGAGCAAAAGTATCATAATATAACGGAGGGTTCGAGAAATCAAGTGAACAGGCCGCAGCGTAGTCACCGTCTCTTGTCGCGATCAGAGTGGTAACGTCTTCAGTCTAAAAAATTGGATTAGTACAGTGTGCCATGACAAATAAGCGCAAACAGGTGGAGGAATACCGTGAAGATAACGTCATTCAGCCACAATATCTTGTTAAAAGTTCGCGCATCTTGCCCGTTGGATCTTTCCGCGAGCTGATTCAGTTTTTCCATTACCCGGTTGCGTATCCCCGCTAGGTATGGTATTCGCCGCAACTCTTTTCTGCCCCTGCTTGTCCAAATCCAACCCTCCTCGTGCGGTCCTGGGGTCCGCTCAATTTCATCTTTGTGCGTCGTCTCAAGCATTTCAATGCTCCTCTCTACCCCTAGTTCTCCCAGTTGCTGGTCCAAATCTCTCAAAGCACCCTTTGTGTTATCCCAACTGCCGCTTTCTAAGATGGAGATGTAGACGTTGTCGGCACCAAAATGCCTCACCAGGTCCAAGACTGCGGCACTCCAGTGAGAGCGTATAACAAATTCATTGTTCCAGTGCATGCTGGCGATAAAAATGCGATCATTGCTGGTGGTAGATAGATTTGTTGAAGAGGTCGCGGTGGGAGGGACGCGTTTCGACGGAGGGCTGCTAACGATCGTGAAGACAAAGTCGACAGAGAGCACGATGAGCAGAAGGAGGATGGCCAGACGAAGCCAGGTACGGCGCAGGTGCCCCGGCCGGCGAAATGGACTCATGAGCATATGTATGAAAACGCATTTGCATCGAGAACCGGATTTTGCACATTGAAACTCCATATCAGGACGAGGAAGTTTTCTGCGTCACAAATTGAAAAGAGGCTAAGCGAAATGGAGGAACCAAGCTAATTTTAGAGGCTCGTTCGTGACGAGCGAAACAGGTGCGGAGCTCAAATTCGGCACACAATATTTGTTGAGCCATGGCCAGTCTTTATCACTTTTAATCGTCTGCCCAAGTATGATATCAATTTTGTCTACGACAAATCCAGAGAATGGATAGATAATTGTGCGTGCATGAAATTACCGTGTTCGCACCATTTCCTCGAACAATATGACGACCGTAGGAAATTCTTGTCCCATCCCATGCAAGGTGCAAGGGCAGTGGTTAGCGCCCTCTTAATTTTCCACTGCCGCTAGAAGCACTTCAGGCAACGGGTGTTCCGGAAACAACGTGCCGGCGCTAGTTGTTTCTGGAGCCCCGGCTGAACTGGCTCGGACACTCGAACTCTGTACCCTTTATCCTGGTCGCACCACGACATTGGAAATACAAAAATTTGGGTGAATTATACAAGGCGATGAATAATAATTCTGCCTGTTCAGAATTTTTAATTTGTGTTGTGTTGTGAAGTTACAAGTGGGTGAGTAAGGTTAGCTGTCCCACGAGCAGCTGCTACCGTTTTGTCACATTTATCCAATTACTTTATGCTGTAAGAATTGATCCACCGCTGTGGCCGCGTTTGTGGATCACCATGTGGGATCAGAAACGCATTTATGCACACGCGGAGGAACTGGAGGTAATGTTACCCCAAAGTGGCGCCAATTTGACACCCCTAGTCGCTGCACCGTTGAAGCGACTTGCGCCCCTGCTATTTCGCTTTGTAACCATCAACAACGTCTGTCGCCTCTGATGGCTGTGATCAGTTCCATCTTCCAAATATTATCGCGATTTCTGTTTTTTGCAGGCCAGGACACTCAATGTCTGGATACAGAGCCTTGCACGAAAGAAATGCCTCGGAGGAATCAACCGCTAGCGCTCTAAAGTTACTCGAATATGGGTCGTCTCATACTTCCTTCAGGTACGTCTGATATCTTAGCAGCTTATGATCCCCAGCAGAATCTGTCCAGCGTACCGAAATGTGTTGTGAGATCATCTCTAACAAACCCTCAGGCCACTTAGGGGCGAAGACCAAGATGACGTTCAAGACTTGGCTACGAATACATTGCCTTATATGAAACCAAGCACGCTCGAAAAATGGTTCCGATCAATGCGCCTGAGCATGTTCTGGAATGCCTGCCGTCGAGCAAGTCATCAGCCGCGAAAGGAAGAGCCAAAGCAAGCGGTGAATAAAGGTTTTATTGATGCCATCCTCAGTCTACTGGCGGCACACCTGTTACCAGTTTCTGCTGCCATCGGGTTGGTTTCTTTAAACATCCATGGCTACTACATTGGTGGCGAACTTTCCGGGCCCTCTGGCTATGACGATGTTAAGCTTTCTGGATTGCAGTTCGCTGCCAAACTACACGAAATCGCTATTCAAGGGTCACTCAGCGTTATTGTCATTGGATTGATTCGACGAGAGCTTTTGGCTGGAGAGGGAATACCATTCGGTGCGATATTCGGGAGTCTTCAATTTTCCGATCTTTCCTATCTGTACTCGAAAGAGTTTTTCGGCACAATACGAGCTAAATTTGGGAAGCCAATCGTCAAAGTACGTCTCATCGCCCTTATTGTCGTCGGCGCACTGCTAGCTCTTACTGTTGGCCCTTCTAGCGCCATCGCTATGAGGCCAAGACTGGACAATTGGCCCGCTGGAGGAACTGATTTCTATCTCAACACAACTGTCGAAGAGATTTGGCCATCTCTGGTCGACGCTTCGGCCATTCCAACCTCGTGTAACAACATAACGCTAGGCACGACTTGCATTTCCCGAGACTGGGAGGCTTATTTTTATCAGCTTTTAGAATATTACCCAAGATTGACGGACAGGGCGACGATGCCAGAGTCTCTGCAGATCGACAGTTCCGAATCCCTTCGTCTCATGTACACGCGACAGACCCAGGGCCTTTATACCAATTTTGAGACAGTTGCAACGACACAAATGGCTACTTTGGCTGATTCCCTTGCGGAGATCGGACGCTTATGGGCCATTGCCGCCAGCGAGCTATGAATGGTCTCTCCTAAGGAACCCAGGAAGTTCATGTATCGGAAGGACGCTATTTACTCTATCAACGGCGTATATCAACCAATTACCACTGCCAAATGTCAAACACAGCCCAACGATTCTCAGATGCAAACGCAGTTACTAAATAACATGGTGGAGGTCCCAATTGTCTCAAGTCTTTGCAATAAGTCAAGTCCTGGATCATCCCTTTACTCGATACAGCCAGCAGAGTCCGATATGATTACTGGCTTTGTGTTTGACAGCACAATATCCCCTGAGTTACAATTTGTAGAGCTACCTCCAGAGACAATGGGCAACAACACCATTGGCGCCTTCATCACATTTCCATCGTCTTGGCCAAGTGGAAAGATCTTTGTTACTTGTGCTGTCGATGCTCGTTGGGTACCTGTGACCTTACAAAGTACACGTAATGTTATGAAGGTTGTCAGCGGTCACCCTAGGAGTTGGCCTGATAGTGGTGCTTGCATTCCGTCCGCGCCATCCATCAATGTTACCTCCGAGTGGGCTCAATACCTCAACCCGTATCTTCAGGATACAAACAAAACTCTTTTTAACACGGTTGTGGAGAAGATTGGTTTGCAAACCTCTAAGTGGGAGGATAGTTCCACTGTCCAAGCTCTTATGGAATCAGTCCTTACTACAATGGTCACCAGTGGTCTTTCTCGCACAGCATCGTCAGCGACCATTCAAGGGCAGTTGAAGGACTGCCCTGATAGTTGTGATGAGTCATGTGGTCTCTGGTGCTTAGACATGATGCCGAAGTCAAGACATGAGTTTGGTTACGGAGGTGACATATATAACCGGTCTGGAATTTCTGACATATCAAAGCTGGCAAAGTTCACAGTCCAGGTCGAAGTCAACGGATACGCATACAACAGCCAGGGTGCTACAATGATTCTTTCATGTATAGTGCTGCTTGCCTATTGTGTGTTGGCTGGCGTGCATTCTGTATTCGTCTTAATCACAAGGACTAGCAGCAATGCTTGGGATAGTGTGTCGGAAGTAACAGCATTGGCCATGCAGAGCCAGCCAACGGCGGTACTAAAAAACACATGTGCAGGAATCTCTACCACGAGAATATTTAGCAACCTGGTAAAGGTGGTTAGGACGGGTCCCAAGAGGGACCATCTCGAATTGGACTTTGGTGACCATGTTACTGATCGCGGGGAACGGATCATTGAGAATGAATTCTATGGTTAATCAATATAAGACCTCTTTTTTTCACATTAAAGGCAACAATATGGCACACTTGAGTACCCCTATTCCTCTTTTGATTTGCCGGGTGCGGGCTTGTGCAGGGAGAGAAATCTGTTCATGTACACTTAGTAAACACAGATGCGCCTTGAATTTCAGCTTGCGCACTAATGAAGTGGCATCTCTTCTCTTTTTTGCTTTAATGTTGAATTATGTCTGCCGAATCAGCAATGAAGTGAAATGTTAGGTCAGTACTAGAGATAATGACTGTGGGTGTCGGAAGATAATGACTTGGATTGCAGACCCTGCAAGGACTCAAAAGGTCTCGTATTCCAACACCCCTGGTTGACAACAACCTATATCTTGAAAGGATAGATCACCCAGATGGATGCGACGGAGCAGATTTACCCAATGACGTATATGGAGATGGCGGCACGCTTCCTCTCGGGATAAGCGCGGATGCATTCAACGGTGCGAACGCCCTTGAGTCACATTCAGCAGATGCATTCGCAGCTATGACATTGTGCTTCCCTGGCTTTCAAGATGACATGTCAGAGGTATCTGGGGATCACATGTAGGGCACTGAGGACGGCCAGGGTCGGATGGAGAAGAATTTGATTGTCCGTTGTTAAACGCAGTTTATTACCTAATCTTCGGCTATCGCTCAATCCTAATCTTTATTGAAGGTTGCTATGAAATATTCCTACTAGAATGGCCAATGCATCTTCCCTCGATGCAGTAGAAGTCATCGAGCAAGAACACGCTTTAGGCGTGCTTTCAAGGCAAACCTGCAAACCGCGAAGAGCTTATTCGAGTCAAATAGTGTTGTAGCGTGGCTTGCTTATGGCCGCGGAAAGATGAGAAAATTGGACGACAAACTTTGGACGTACTAGGTAATCTCCATACTGAAAAGAGCTTTATATACGTGATCACTAGGAGTCTGCTGCCTTGGGAGATCGTTGATAACAAGGTGAGCCGTCCATCGACTAGTCTTACATTCGAACTGACATCTGAATAGTTCGTGAGGGCTTGTCTGGCATTACAATTTCCTACAGTAAAGCCTCTTCAGGTTATGCGAGACATGCGACTACGACGGGGACTGTCTCACTTCAAAGCTCCAACGCCATAACGCCGCTCCATGTACAAATGACTATTCCCTCACTACGAACAACCCTTGTCGGTGAAAATGGACTACGGTGGTAACTGTATACATCTGAAAGCCCATGGACTCGCGTGGCTTCCCTTCACTCCACAATTTTGGCCGTATTCTAATTATAATTGAAACAGGGTCGTACGGTACAGTGCTGCTGATATAGCCATACGCATCGAAAGCCCAAAGTACGCTGTAAACACGCTGTATTATAATCTTTTAAGCGAGATGCGGTAATTGCTTCATAGCAAATGGGTATGCTTTTTATAGCAGATCACCATGCATTGATTGTCGGTTGCGGGCCGGATGCTACAGATTTGTGCAAATAGAGACTGTGGAGCTCTATTCGATACCTGCCCCACTTGCCCTGTGGCCGCATTTTGCCGCCTAGTCCGTCCTGTCATGAATTTTCCTGCAATTCCTGAAGCGCATGCTCAGCCGTCTGATGTCCGAGGCTAGATGTGCAGTTAAGGCTCTCGACCACTGTTATCTTCTTCTAGCAGAAGCAGGCGTTGGGGCGTGATTTGCCCGTCCGTCGTTGGACGACACCTACTCTGGTATCGGTACCCGCCATTCCCTCAAAGGTCTCTACTACATTTTCCCTTTGTTCTGCAGAGTCGAAGAGCAGGCCGAAGTAGAGCAGCGTCCCTGTGACGACACGCTTGATGCGCTTCTCAAGCCCATCTCGAGAGTGGGTTGCAACTTTCAGCCCATGTTTTAGACGAGTCGACATAAACCCCCTCTCCACAGCTGATGGAAGACATCAAATCTGCATTTCAGACAGTCAGGCTAGCTTCAATCTCAAAATGTCCCATCTTCCATACGCCGCGTGACATGCTGCGCTATATGGTTGTGACTCGTTCTCATCCAAATTTGCCAGATCTTCTCTTCTACATGGCTGAGCGTGTCTTCAAGTGTTGTTGTAACTGTGCCTCCTCTTTTAGGTCAATATCCACCGCTCGCACGAATTGTGACCACCAAGGCAGTCGCAGCAGTGCATCTGCGGTTTTTATTTTCCTGCCACACTGACCCCATTCTCCTTCAGCTGCCCCTGGCAGATATATGTATACGGCTTCTTGTGGCCTCAGCTAATACAATTGTCGTTTATCAGTCTTCCTGAAGTTGAAGGAGGTAATCTATTCATAATTGAGAATGAAGCGCACTGCGCAATATCGACGAATAAATCGTAGATGGACCGAGTGGCGTATTAGTTCGATGTGGACAATTCGACCTCCAAAGTGACCAGAGGCTTTGCGCGAGCCTATGCCTCCCCATGTCTCCAGGTCCTGCCTTAACAGCGCACTCTCTTTTTTTAATAAATGCTCAGATCCACGACTGAATAAGACGGACCATATACGTATCCGTTCCATAACTGGTCGATTTCCACATCCACCGACAACAGGATCAGTTTGAGGCGCATTCAAGCTCCGGCCAGTTTCGTTCAGGAAGTCGTGTCAGATTATCCAGGAAATGAATCTTCACTTAAGTATCCGGCCGTGACGCGCGGGTAGCAGCATGGTGGTCGGTGAACCCGTTGTTAGAGGAAGACTGCCTAAGACAGTCAGACTCGCATTTTAAGGGTTGGATTACAAGGGGGCGTCAGAATTCGTGACAGACCAAAATTACTCGGAATGCTCAAACTAGGCCATAAATGCTATTATTTCTACTTCAACACAGTTCGCTCTTAATAGGCGTTCTACTTGATTTAACTAGCGTCGCGTATCGGTCAGGCATCTCGGATATTAGCAAGCGAATCTTCTTTATTGTAACCTTGTCCTATTTCTCCTGTAACATAGCTTCAGCTCTTTGATCGGTCTCTACGTGTGCTGCCGCATTTTTGGCTTCATAATATTCTAAACTGCCTCAATTGGATTGAGATCAGATGATTCGGTAGGATGTATATATGTTTCGATACAAGTTGTGGTTTTGACGTGTTGTGCTAGACCTGGTTTCTTATGACTGTGGGAGGAAGTTGCTATCTTCCCGGAGAATCAAGGGATTTGGTAGTCCTTTGGCCTGAAATCGAGCCTTGTGAATATCCTTGATATAGACAGGGACCCCTCGCTGAATGTTTTCGAGGTCCAAACAATGCCCTTTCTCTTTTAGAATCGAGGCTTGAGCATATGAAGAAGGATCAATACGCGCCTTGTCGGTAAAGAAGATTGCCAAAAATCGTAGATCGTCTTGCCTTAGTGCTCTTGGCTATAATCGGTCTGAGTGCAGAGGTTCGCAGCGGATATCTTATTTCGAGCATATACCTGTTTAAAGCGCTAACCTCCTTCTGTCTCTTATTTGAGCCTTGAGTTAACGCGCAGAATCCTTGATTCCGTGATACACTATCAGCTCTTCATACCGCTGAACCCGGGAGGGTTTCGCGTCGGCGAAACGAGCGTTTGACATTACTCTTTCGTGATTTTTGATATCCGCCCTAGCTCTGGGACCTCTTGCCCGTCCGCCGATATACAGTAGATCCTAGGTTCTGGCGATTCCGTAGCCATCGACGCGTAGTAGCAGAGGTGATCGATTTCCAGGGTACAATTCGAGTGAAGGATTCATCCTCATGCTGTTCGTTGTAATTTTAAAGAACTTAGTTCGTTTGGTCGTAGTAGCTTTGCACACTTAGGTTTTATTGTCAGGAGTAGTAGTGTCGCTGTAGAGTGTGTTCAGGGAGGCTTTAAAGTAAGAAGTGGTTTGTTTAGTACATTAATTGACGGTACAGAATTTACGTTTCTGCTAACCTTCGTGTCCGTCAGGAATTCTGAACCCCACTCCGGTGAATGCTGCCCGTTTTCATACCATTCTTCTCGCAATTTATCACACGTAAATCAGTCTCAAATGATCAATTCACACCAGCGTTACGGCCTTGTGCACCCTGAGAACTTGGAAACAAGGCTCTGACAACCAGTTCTAGGCACCTCATGTTACATGGGGTTGGAATGTGTACCCAATCACGGTGTCTTTATAGAGTCTCCGTGTTAACAGCCCAGAGTTCAGATTCGAGTGAATCAGCATCATCACCTGGCTACTTTCAGGGGAGGATTTGGAAATTAGTGAAAGAAGAGCGAAAGAAAGAGCCCAAGCACAAGACCTCTCAATTTTGAGGTTCTTAAATGAAGGAAAGAGCTAGATGTTCCTGAAACAAGACAAAGAATTCAACTCCACTCCCAAACTCTTGTGCTCATTCTGAGTCTCAGCCGTGCCGGCGATAAACGGATCATCCAGCCCCGTCAATGGGAATAAAATTCGGCAGCTTCCTCACCCTCGCAATCCAACTCTTCACAGCCGGATACGGCTCAAGACTCACATCTCCCATCGGCGCAAGCGCAACATACACAAAAACAGAGATATCCGCAATCGTGGGTCTTCCAAAGGCCAGCCACTCCTCCTTCTCCAATTTCTTGTTCAGAATCACGAGCGACTTGTGACCTCTCGTAATAGAGTCCGTAAGGGCCTGTTCCGTATACTCTGTTCCTAATCCATTAGAGGGACCCCCGAAACTCAGGATCGACCTTGCGGTACAGACACCATACTGGATCCAGCTGTTGGCAAACGCAAGCCAATCTACGGTCGCTGCTTGTTCAGCAATATCGTTTGACCAGTATGAGGAGGGCGTTTTGCTGGAGCCACAATCCGGGCGTGTGCCTGCTAGATATACAAGAACAGCGGAGGAGTCAGTGAACGTTTTGCTGCCGTCAACGAGCGTGGGCACTTACCCGCGAGGGTTGATAGCGAGGAATTCATCGGAGTTGTTTTGGTCGTTTTCGAAGTCGAGATCCACGTGCTCGAGGTCGATATCTAAAGGCGGCAAGCAGACGAACATTGTAGCAGTTGCCGGATTCCTCGTAGGTGTAGAGTTTGAGTGCCATGGTGGCAATGTGCCAGGAGGGGTTTTATGACAGAGCTGAAAGTGCGAAACGTGGGCAGCGATTTCGATTGAGGGTCGAGCAGAGCGATTGCAGAGCTTTACAATTGCTACTCCGCCTAGATGATTATTTGGAATTCATATCAAGATGTGTGGACATATGGCGCCATATTTGACAGAAAACGTCGAAGGGCGGGGAAGATCTGCGGCGTAACCCCTCTTTTCTAATTCGGACAGGATCAAAGAGGGGAAGTCGAAATGCGAATTGTGAAGAAATAAGATTAGCGTAAGAGACCGGAATTAGTGCAAACCGATTGATTGTGTGATTTCATAATAGATTGAAAAAGAGAACGCCAAATTCAAACTCCTGGCCTGTCAATTCTATACAGAACTTCGGCGACATTGAAGTACGCTTCATATTCAACCTCGTTCGGCGTAATATCATTGTGATAATGCCCGCCCTGATTATGGGACGAGAAACAATGCGTATGCTCAATGCGAAGATCGAGACCCGGGTCGTGTGAATGGAATACGGAGAGACAAGTCAGCGGAGCCTCCATATCGAAATATCTGAGCCAATTGTTGACTTCCTCCTTCGATTTCAAAGGCGTCTTGCTGAAATCTGGCATCACGTGGAGATTTGCCTTTCCCTTCTTGATCACAAAAACCCCTCCCATACTGATCACCCGCTCCCCGAACTTGGATTTAAGAGCGTTCTGGATGGTCTCTGTGAAGTTTGCCTTCCCTCTCCGTATCTTGGCCTCGATTTTGACTACATTGCCAGTGAGTCCTTCGCTTCCGAAAAGGTTGGCCATCAATCCGCAATCAGGGGAGGAAATTTCCTCGCAGAGGCACTCGCCATTCCGATCAATCTTAGCATAGTGAGTTCGGTTGGTGACAGTCTCTCCGTCGAAGCTCAAATTCGGCATGAGTTCAGAATTCATTCCAAGGACATGGAACGGCCCAGCTGAGGCTCCTAGAAGAGCGCCTTCCGACCCAATCTCCATCAGCTTCGCCATTTCCAATAGAGAATACTTGCGATCAAGTTTGGGCGAAGGTGCGAGATTGGGAGGACCACCGATGTCCGCAATTCGGGGGTTTCCTGACAGACCTGGTGCTGCTAGGTTGAAAGGAGCTTGACGGAGGTCAGGGCAGGTGACAATTGAGACGGAGACGTGTTCGAAGTTGGAGGAAAGACCGGAGGTGAGAGAAGGGACCAGTTCCTCAAGCGTGGGAGGTGATAAAGGCACTTTCTGTACTGTCCAAGGCGTCATTATGGAGGAACAATAACTCTCAGAGTTGTAATTTACACTTTTAGCTTTGCAGAGAAGAAGCGAGCCCTGCTTTGGTGAGGTCGGTTAGCGTTCGACGCTACTGTAGGCGAAACTTCGGATACCTCACCGGGGACTTCTTCCGATCTTCAGTCTCCTCGTAACTTCTTCTCTCTTGAATTCGACTAAAACCCTCTTTTGTTCGCGACATCTACTTCTCTTCTGCATCTACTGCCATCTCCATTAAATAATACCAGCTCTTGTCCCGTTCATTGTTAGCTCGCGATCGTCAAACATGGAGGCGAAAGGAGTCAGCCGAGTCAAGAAAAGCTACCTTGATCTCGTCAACGACTGCGACAAGTAGGACCCCAAACCCACAATTAAGCGACCTCGCTAACCTTTCCTCTTTCCAGTTTCCCACAGGATGACCCCTTTAAACTTCAGGGCAATCATTGGGCTCCTATCTACCTATTTCTTCTTGGCCTAGATCGCCGACCCCATGGCTTCATTCTCGAGTCGACTGTCAAGAAAATGCCCTGGACAGAAGACTTCCACGTGAACCACGAGGCAAAAACAGTGCATCTCATTACCTTCGTCGAGGATGACCCATCGATCGCTTACACCACCGCCTTGTCCAAGCTCGTCCAGAAAGCCATCGACGAGGACACATTCAGTGTCATTCATGGCCAGCACAGTGAACCGTATCCAATTGTCGGAGCAAACTATCCTGTTTCGGTCGAACGATACGCCAGCCATCTTCTGGGAATTATCTCACGAGGTGCACATCTCACGGTCTACACCGACACCGGGAATAGAATGAAGATCTGGGTTCCGCGTCGCTCCCCAAAGTTGTTTACGTACCCCAACTGCCTGGATACGACTGTCGCAGGAGGTGTTGCTGCCAGAGAAGGCCCATTTGAATGTATCGTGCGCGAAGCCGAGGAAGAGGCCTCATTGTCCGAAGCTCTGGTTCGAAGGGGTGCGGTTGCATGCGGATGCATTTCATACATCAACCAGAATGATGCTCGTGGTGGTGGAGAGATTGGACTCCTTGCCCCCAGCATCATTTATGTTTACGATCTTGAGGTTAGTGGAGATGTGGTTTGTCGACAGAACGATAATGAAGTGAAGGAATTTTACTTGATGACGGTCGATGAGGTCAAGGCAGCTCTTTCCAGAGGGGAGTTCAAGACCAACAGTGCGGTGATCATGATAGATTTCTTTATTCGACATGGGTTTATCACGGCTGAGAACGAGAACCATTATGCGGAAATCATTGCTCGGATGCATAGGAGACTGCGTATTCCAACCACTCCTGAAGAAGACCCGGAGGTTTCTGGTGCGTCCTCAGCACCTTCCTGTCCTCCTATGTAATCTAGTATTTTGTTTTCTTCTTGTGTGACGGCCCGCGAAGAATTGTCCTTCGTTTCGTCGTGGATGTTGTGCCTTTAGCCTTCATCCTCGGGACGATTCAAGCGACACTAGTACATAGAATGGTGTTCTAGCTTATACCCTGAATATGAAGTAACTCGCACCTCAGCTTCGAGTACCTCGCGGGTGCGGGTTAATAAGTTCATAAAGAAGCTTATTCAAGAGTTTGAGGGACTTACTATGAAGTTGAATAAAGAGCTGGGAAGTTCTCTATTAGTTAGCGACAAGTTCTTCTTGCTAAATAGATATTTTTAGCTTTAAACACTCATCACGAGCTTTGCCGTGATACGATTATCAAGGGGTTTCAACGGGTTTGCTTGTCTCTAAATCCTGATGGTTCTAAGGTTAGAAATCCAAGATTTGAGATCTCCCAGGTGCGCACTTTGTTCAACTATGCTTTGTTTATATTACCAATTATATCACCAGATATCGAAGTTAAAGACTATACTGAACCTGAAACATGGAAGTCGAATCTCCTCCTCCTCCTGAAGTTACAGCTCCTCGTCGTACTATAAATCTCCGCTCTGCAACATATCACACAGCACTTAAGATTAGGAATAGTCATTTTGATGAAGGGGGAGTAGAGGATGAGAATAATGTAACGACTGATTCGAGCAACGATTCTGAGCTTGATTCTAACTCCTTTGATGATGCTGAATTCGACCCTATACTTGGCAACGGCTATATAGCGGAGGATGACTCTATGGACGTGGATTACACAATAGGAGAGGGAGTGTCGTATGTATCATTAGTGGCGGAGAAAATAATGTGTGGTGCATTGTTTACCTTGGGTCATA
>NXFV01000369.1:0-30126 GCA_002803225.1 Gamarada debralockiae | reverse complement strand
CCCCCCCCCCCCCCCCCCCCCCTTGAATTTCACTCCGAACGTAGCTCAAATGTATTTTTTCTGGTAGAAGAATTCTGCTCTGAAAATGGACAAAATATGAGGCTTTTAACCCCTGATGAGGGGCTATTTTACCCCCAACTATGTGCTTATACCACCCATGTAATGCTTTTGGACTAATAGAACATCGCTTATAAGAGATTGCACTTATAAAAAGGCCTGAATTTATAGAGCAATGAATACGGTATGTTGCTCGCGTCTGCAAGTGTGTAAGTACAAGTACATATGTGTTAATATAAGCAGCAAAAACCTGAGTGTTAGCTAGTGACATACTCCAAGTCCACAATCAAAAATTAAATGCTCAATTGGCGGAAAGGCACGACTCTCAAGACGCCCTTATCATCGAAGTCCGAGACCGCCTCCAAGAAAACAACAGACTCGATTCGATCGGGAGCACTGTCACAACGAGGATTGCAGATACACTAAGGTTGGATTGGATTCGCCAACTTGGATCTGATCTGGAAAGGAGATGATAGAGCGTATATTCAACAAAAGTGTTGTGACTTATAAGGCTATGCTATCATTACATGCCCGTCTGCTAAGTCACCTAAAAAATCATTGAACGAAGAACTATTCATACTCTATCAGACGCATTGCTTCCGCGATTCATCAACCTGTGGGAATCCTTTGATGCTGTTTTAAGCTCCGATTTCGATCAGTCCAAGGGCACAAGAAGGTCAAGAATAGAGAGTATGTCATCCAAGAGCAATCCATTCGGCGCAAGATGCACCTAAATTTACCTTGGGAAGCTTCTTTCCTTTCTAGTCAGAGATGGACATAAGCCTAATCTTTGAAAAGCGAGAAGAGAATATACCAACCCAGACAACTTGTCCAAGATGCCAGGCTATATTCTCAGAGCTACAAGATTCTGATATACAATGGTAAGCTTCTTGATACCGTTGTTAAATTTATACTAAGAAGTTATACTAAGAGGCGGGTAGTTCGAGTTGCGGTATGTGGTATACACTCCGTTCAGACCGGGAAGCTTTAGAGTACGGCAGGTATTGCCACTTGATTTCCTGGAAGGTTTTGTGTTGGATCCAAATAGCACGAGCCCGTTCCCTGTGTGGTTGGATGGAGAAGCAGAGTGAAAGTTTGGGAAAGGAGATGTGCAGTTGATTTGACAGCAGAGGCTATGATTTCTGAATTCTATGGAGAAGACAGCTAATATTCCTGCTCTCTTCATCCAAGCACTGAAATCTCTGATAACTGACTCTTCTGAATGGCGGCACCAAAACTGTCAGTTTCCGAGGAGTGAGAAAGAAATCCTTGGGGATGCGGCCACGTCGTAAGTAGTGGCCGAATAACGAGCTTCAACTCCTACTCCGGGTATACGAACGCAAGATCACATCTACAGACGAGGGATTCATTAGGATTCATGTTAATGATCTGCTGTCCATAACCGGTTATATCTCTTCAGAAACGGCATTGTAAGTGAAGTAGAACAGCACAGAACCAAATCACATAATGGCCAGCCCACCCTTCTCCTTCCCAGAAATCATCCCCATCTGCACAGCCCAATCATTCCTTCTACTTTCCTTAATCAACTCATCAGCCAAAATCCTCCTCCTCTCATACTCCTTCTCCCCAACCACTTCCACAGTCCTCCCATGCATCCAAAACCTCCTCCTATTTTTCCAATTACTAATCCCAAGCAACACACTACTTCCCAATAACAAACTCGCAACCATCAACGCTCCCTCCTGGCTCGCATTACTGCCCACTACAACCGCAGCATAAACCAACACTACCCCCGCATCTACCAGGCACTGCTCTACGAATCCTTGGTCACGCAGCCATTGATCAGATGTCACGACTTTCAGGTCATCGACCAGATCCTAGATTCGAATCCACCTATCTTAGCTAAGAAGAACTAGCAAATCGCCCTTTACGCTAGGTTCCAAAGCGCCATGCCATCATGTACTAGCCGCCTTCGGATCTCTGGGATTTGTCATTCCAACCAAGTGGGTATTTGCCTACAAATTTGATGAAGAGGGTTGTCTTCTCAAATACAAAGCCCGATTTGTGGTTCGTGGGAATTTCCAGCCAAAGCAGGACGAAGAGACTTATGCAGCTACCCTAGCGGCACGTGTCTTTCGATTACTGATGGCCATTGCAGCATACTTCAATCTAGAGGCTAAGCAATTTGATGCTATCAATGCTTTTCCTAACGCAAAGCTGAACAAGAAGGTTTGGATCAAACTCCCTCCTGGATATAGTATCCCCGGGCATGTACTTCTACTCCTTCGTGCTCTCTATGGTTTACGAGTCTCCCTACTTCTCTGGTTCGAACTGCTGTGTCGGATTATGGGAAGGCTAGGCACAACTGGTGCAGTCTCATGATCTCTGATAAGCAGGCGATGAACCCGGATTGGCTCGAAAACGGCACAGTTGATTGTAGGTCGGCTATATATGCTATAGAGGTCCATGCACATGATGCCCCTTGTCGACTGTGCCTTACTGTGCCTTTCTCTGTAGGTCAGGGACTAGGCTGCATATGCTAGTAGAGGGCCATGTCCACGATGGGGACCTGGCGACAAGTTCGTCCAAATTGAGGGGGCAGTGAGTTCAAATCTCCACTCCCCTACAAGATGGAGGAAATGGCTGATGCAGGTGACAGACACGAGGTTGCTTAGCGACTTTCCACGTTCAGATCTCATGCAAATAATTTCAAGGGTCTCAAATGCCCAAGTCAAAAAGGCTCATTAAACTTAGTTCTGCCCGAGACATATTTATCGAACACCAACGCCAAGGAAATGGGAGCTTCAAATTAAGATATGTATTCATTCCATTCAATCCAGGTACAACGCCGCTCTAATTGTCTTATTTCCTTGACGAGAAAGACAAGTGCTGCAGTGCAGCCGGCCCGAGTATACCACATTTCCTATCTTGCGTCGTTGTGCTTTATCATTTCGTATATCCCTTTCCCCCCTTTAGTCTCGTAGACTTGCTGTTCGCCTCCTCGAAGTCGTTGAATCGACGTTGATAATTATATATACCTCATTTCACTTGGGACTTGCTCACTGTCCTCGCCCGTTATGATCAGACCCAATATCTTAGGCCTCACAGCCGTCATAAATACACCGGTTAGCGTTTGCAATGCAGGCAATTACATGTTCGATGAATCGTGCAGCCAAAGTACGTGTAGCCCTCGGACACAACGTCTCATCGTACACTAACTATTCCACAATTCGTAGCTCCTGAGATGTTGCAATACGTAAAGACTGGTCTCGCCAATGCTTTGTTGATGTCGCAGGCAGCATTTGATGCAGCTATTCCAGACCCTAATGACCCTTCAGTGCCAATGACAGATGCAGTACGGACTGCAATGACTTATTTGTTTGGCCCGGGTACCCTTGGAACTTCCTATATTTCGCGTAAGTTGCAAAACTTCAACCCATTTACTTCTCTGATGTACATTATATCCACTGATGAAATTGGGACATCAGTTGTATTTGGCCCGACAGGTGCGAATGGACTTATCACAGAGGTCCAGAGTAACGACAAACTTGGTCCGAATGATGTGGTATGAGATCTAGTTGATAGCTTCTTCAATCTACTTGTTGACCTGCTAATTCTGCTTCAGAAGATATACTGTGACCAAAGACGGATTCAACCACGAAAGGCACCACCATACGTCTACGTCGATACTGGTAAGACTCAATAAATCTTGCCACAAAACCCATCTGCCACTAAGAATATCTCCTAGATATACTCCAAGAAGTATCCAACAAGCAGTACACGTACTACAATCCTCTCACCGGAAACAAAAACCTCATGTACGCAGTGAAGCCAGGAGGCAAGTTCTGGCAGATTCAAATCTGCCCGTTTTTCCTGAACTGTACGTTTTATCGTCTCTTGAGACAGCTCTTAGCTCCAACCAAAACCGCATTCCATTATTTATGCTAATAGCAAAACAGACGCCATGCCAGCAGCCAATTCCTGGACCGTTCTCCTGCAATCATCATACTGGTCTAAAAATCACCGTCTCGTTCATTCAACAACTTGTTGCGAAATTTGTTTTTGCTCCCATTGACGCCCTCTCTCTCTTTGACAAAGTTCTCACTCATGAGGTAACCAACTGCATGCTTTCTAAAAATTCGTATCCCGATTCATAAATCATGTGGGCTGACGGTGTGGTGCGGCTTTAGTTGACGCATGCCAACAATGTATTTCCCACTTTGGATGTCAACAATAGGGGATCGGCCACCTATAGTATAGTATATATCACTGGTAAATTCAATTGGGACATATAAATGCTGAATTCTGTTACGGTTTTAGGTTGGGCTAAATGCAGAGCGCTGTCTACTGTGGTTAGCTCGGCGACTGTTAATGGTCCGGAACTGAACGCAAGTAAGATATTGGTCTTCCTTGAACTGCTGATCATAGTAATTGTTGCGTGTGATTGCTGAGTTTTAGTATCATTTACAGACTCGTGGGCGCTGTTTGCGAGTATTGCTTGGCAGCTTGCAAATGATAGAATTACTGGCATGAATGACGATGGGTCCTTTACTACGTCGTAGGGATGAGAAATATGATGATAATTGGTTTGTTCTGTCGAGTGCCGTTAGGCAGGGTAATCCGTTGAGGATCTTTTATTGAATTTGAGAGTACTCCCGAAACTCATTTCAAATTAGCTAGTACTTGTTTGAATTGCGACTCTCATTAAAAACCTTTACTGTCTTTTTACCAAATCGGACCATGAACTGCTCAGACTATAAGATTAGGACCCTGTGATTGAACAATAGGGTGTTTGACTGTCATTTACACATTCGGAATTATTTGAAGCATCTATATCATGTCTCATTGACAGACTATCTGATCATTATGTTCACATGCTCATGTTATACATCGGCTGAGCCAATGAGTCCGAAAGGTACTCTTTGAATCGTACAGGGGAGTCTCTCCCAAGGATCCACACCTTGCCAGCCGCCGATTGCCGACCATCGGAAGTTGATTTCTGGCTTTCTTTGGTCCATTGCTGGGAAAGGAAGGCTGAGAATGAAATCCTCTGGGCCTGTTACGTCCTGTATTGGCTCTAACAATATTCTAGCACTTTCTGCATTAAGACTCTGCCAGAAAAGAGGCACTACATCAAGTTTCACATGCAGTGTCTGCAAGTTCTGCATCTTTGAGAGATTGTGCCACATTGTAGACCATCTGATTTGACGGCGGGTGTCAACCTCCTGGTGCTTTGCTGGGGCGTCCTTATACGGGCCAAGGGGAGGGCCTTTTGTGTGAAGGGACCAGGTGAAGCGACGATTGCGGATGGTGTTGATACGCTGTGGAAGGAGGATTAATGGTAGATATTCCACAACGTTGGCATCTGAGACGATGAAATCGTTCGAAGAGTAGAGATATTCGATAGCTTCTGAATATCTAAAATTGAACCAAACATCAGCATAAATATCATAGAGATACCCTAAGCAGCATTCACTCAAATTGGACTCACATCTGTCTACATATCAGAAGCAGAGATATCATATGCTGCCTCCCCAATGGACCACAACGCAATGCCTTTTCACTATTGCAAGTGCTGGGGTCTTGTGACAGGCAGACCCAACCCCTCAAACGCCTCCGCTCGAGCTTGAGCTGAAATGAAAATCCCCCGAGAACGTCTTTCCAGATCTGGTACCTGATCTCAGGAGGCACGACCACGAGAAAAGGCTGACGCTGTAACTCGCACTCGTTTCCGATTTCAGAAATGCTTGCAGAGTCAGAACTGTATTCAGAGGTTTGATTTGGCGATGATGGCCTTGTTAATGGTATTCGTCCCAAGAAGTCTATTCGGGCATCAGGTGTGGGACCAGTAGCGTCGAAGGCACCATATTCGGCCTCAAAGCTTGGCTTGGCGGGGAGGAGATTTTGAATCCAATTTGGTAGAAAGAACAGGAAGTCGAACATGATACAGGTTTGCTGAAATGTTCACTTTGAACAGGTTGGTCGTGAGCCAGCGGAGGTTTTTGCAGCAAAGCTCTGTCTCTCATCACACTCTGACAGTGGTGGTACTGGAAGAGGAGGTGTGAGGCAGCACTAGCGCTCTTGATCTCATTGGTGGATTGTTTGCAGCAAGGATGGCTTGGATTTGCAGTGTGCGGCGAGATGCCGTTGCTGTGTAGCCGGGTGCTTACAAGATCTGTATCTTGGCGGCGAATCCGACCTATCGTGGACTTCATGTGCCACATTGATGGTACTCAATCCATCCACTTCTGCATCTCAATCCGGCTTTATTACCTGCTTGCCAGATGTCATGAGACTACAGAGAAAGGCACAGTAAGGCACAGCCGACAAGGGGTAGGCACGGGATACGCCACTTGGCCGCTTTAGCATTTAAAAAGTTAAAGAAAAGCGCTCGGCCCGTAGAATACAATAGTCTCAAGATGCTGTTTGAAGATGGAAATACTTTCACAATGATTAGCTGTTTAGGAGAGGGGGTAAATGTATAGTCGAGGACTGGGAGCATTTGTATACTGTTAAGTTTTGGGGGAATCTGTATGATACAATGATATCTATGAAAATAACTGATTTCTATGGTTTAACCCGCAGCTGTTTGATCCAAGATGTTGCTGGGAGTATCAAGTAGAGCGAAGTTGGGGATGAAAGTAGGAATTTTAGTGGGGTGGGAATTTAACCTTAACAATCGATCGATTTCGATCCGATTGCGATTTTTAAGCGATTGTTTATCGATAAGGTTAAGGATTACATGAGACTGACAAGGCTAGCGGCTGCCTATGTAGTATAGAAGAGAGGCTTCCTCTTGAACTCTCTTCTTCCCTTGTTAATATAAGTACTTTCCTCAGCTAAGCTAATTCCAAATCATCTTTGTGATATTATCTTAAGCTCAACCAAAGCACTTAAGCTACTGAGTCTAACTGCAGTATTCTCTTAATTCAACTAAATCAACAAACACAGACATCAGTCCTTATTGTCACAAAGGCAGGAAAACCTTAGGCAAATAGCTTCAATTCTCTACTACTGTATTTGTGAGGAACTTGACAGCAGGTCCTCAAATGAGCCATGTGAACACACGTGCTTGCGCGGGGTTCGCTTAGATCACATGAGGGCTGAAGCCATCACATACTAGCCCCTTGTTAGCTCGAGCTAACAAGGCCCCTGTATATAAGCTTGAGTATCTTGCAAAGTTCTTCTTCTTTTTTTCCTTTCCTCTCTAGCTTAGTATTCTCGTTATATCGACTAGTTAGCTAGAGAATTGAGGTTGATCCCTAGTACTTTGGTTAGTGTCGTGACAAGGGGTATCTCCTATACTATTATTCTTATTGATTGGCTAAACTTTCTTAGATTTGGGTTTATATATAATACTAATATTAATTTAATTTAAAACTTATTCCTTTATTAGTCTTAGCTCTTCTTTTATATCTTTTAAAACTTCTTTTATTTTTATTATTTTTACTTAGACCTTTAACTTCCCCCACAAGGTTCTCCCCCTTAACCATCCAGGTTCATCGTCAGTAGATGCTAAATCCTTCAACATCTCTGCACCGAGGGAAGAAGTCGCTTCATTTGTTGAAACTGAGCTGATTTCTTTAATTACATGCTCAAAATGCGTAAGTCTCTCCGCTGTTTTTGTCTTGGCCGAATTTGGGCGCAAACCTGCTCATTCGCAGACCGAAATTGAATATAAGCAGCCAGTGCCTTCCAGCTCAATATTTCTTGTATCTAAGCTTTCCACCCTTAAGTTCATCTCTGCGATAATTTCCAATCACTTTAGAACAAAATCTCCCTAAATGGGAACCACAGCATTCACACAGCTCATCGCATCACCCACCCACTTCATCACCACAAAGGAGCAACCCACACTGGGCCACGCGCCCAAAAAGCTCTCTCTCATATATAAACAGCCATTTCCAATAGCTCACCTTCCCTACGAGCTACGCCAGCTCATCTATACACACTACTACGACAGCCTTCCCACCCAAAACATAACTTGCTCAAACGCCCGCCTCCCACATCATTCTCTCAGCCCTGTGGCTCTCGCTTCCCCATTCTTGGCTTCCGATCCACATCCAGCGCTCTTCTACAGAAATGCCACATTCAGCTTCTCGTGTCCCGAAGCACTGAAGACATTCTCTTCTTCTATCTCGGATAGGAAGCTGGATGTGAGGAAAGTCAAGATACTGTATGGAAGATATGATCAGCCAACAAGAGATTGGGTGCACCTCCTCACGACCAACTTGGAAGGCGTAGAGGAAGTGACGTTTAGTGTTCATAGAGAGAAGGGTGGGGTTGGAGTCGGACATATGTGTTTTGGGAATTGGTGGGAGTGTGTGAGGGATGCTGTGAGAGAGGGGTTATGTTCTGTTTCTGGTAGAGGAAAAAAGACGACATTGATGCTGAAAGTTGAGGATGGGGAATGAGGTGTTGTTGAGGTTGTTCGTTGTTGGTTAGGATGGAGATAATGAGGGAAGGGGGTACATTATACAGTGTGAAATTTCTGGTTCCAAATCTGAGACCATGAGATCTTCTAGTCTACATGTGATTTCTGTCCTCTCACGCTATGCAATACTCTCCAAAACCGTAGTCTATCCTGCATCCCGCGTCTCTTGTGTTCCGAGTTCGTGCCACTCAACTCATCCCATCGTCGCCACCCCATAAACCGTCCAAACCCAGCGTTCCCATCCCGCGTCCTCGATTCTGGAGCATCCACAACCAAACTCCCACTCCTATTCCCCTCATTTGTTGTGAATCAAGAAATTCCTCAAACTATCCCAATGATCACTTTGCACATAAATATAATCCATACTACTTCTCAACCCGGTCTGTACCGTGTCCGGATACCATCTGAAGAGCCACATGACGGAGCCCCAACTGAGCGCCGCGAAGACCGGCCACGCATCGTGTGATATCCGTTTTGAGAGCTCGGCACTTTTGATTATGCCCACACTGGGTTGAATCGAGAGTTGTGCTAGCGAGAGGCAGACTCGTGCGAAGACTATGCCAACAGAACATATCAGTAACCATCTCATATGCAGAAACTCGATAGCAAAATCGAAACAAGGAGGTCGTTTTACCGAAGATCACAATCTGTTTGCTGACACTCGAAATATGACCCCTCTTACTTCTCCTCCCAAAAACCAAATAGCCTCCGAGTAACCCCGCGAAAAACGTATCATAAGGCCCCTCCTTGCCTGGCGTGGCTCCAAAGTGTTTTAGGAAGAGCATCGTGAGTTTGTAGACTGAAGCGTATTTCGCCAGGTTCTGGGCGTGTGTTCGCGTTGCGCGGAAGATGAGGGAGAGCTTTTCGCGGACGGTGCCCGAGCGGAAGAGGAATATCATTCTGCAAAATCATACAACATGAGCATGCATTCTTCGATCTCTCTTGAGCGAGTACGGATGGAGAGAGAGGAAGTTCTTACACCAGCGCATGCGGAAACCGCACCTTCGTCCCATAGACAGCGCCATTGCGCGCTGCTTTCAGCACCGCTAAATAATCGGCATATTTAGGATTGAGAATCACGCTCTCGAGCGCTTTCTGTATCTCCATCATCAGTCTTCTTCCTCTGCGTAGGGAAATGCTTGGGGGCAGCGTACCTGTAAACGCTCAATTCCTGACATTGTACCGGTTCAAGCCTCGGCAACTCGTTGGCCGAGCCACTGGACGTGCAAATGCACAGATGAAGGATTTTGTGCTACCGGCGGGTTCGCATTTGTGTGTATGAAGACTTCGGTGGTGGTGAGAAGCAAGGCGGAGGATTTGTGATACTTCGAGGGTGTTCTGAGAAGGTGGTGATGATGTAGCGGAGGAATGGATTCGACACGAGGAAGAGGAGGGTCTTGGTACGGTACCCCACTGATTTCACGACAGGGATTGTGAGGCTTGCATTTACATGTGAATTTACACAAGCCACATGCATCAATTCAGCGTTTCTTTTTTTAAGGGGTCTTTCATGTGAAAACAAGGATAAAGAGAACAAACAAATCAAAATTGATTTTGTCCGTTGAGCCAGAGCCTCAAATGGTTATCAGGCTATCATTCCTGTGTTTGGAAGACATCCCCTAAACACGTCCCAAATAATCATTCTTCCCAACATCAACCCCCTCCTTCCTCAAAATAGCATAAGCCATACAAACATGAAAGAAGAAATTAGGAATTGCAAACTTCAAGATATATTCCTTCCCAGTCACTTTGATCTCGCCTGTTCTGGTCGGCAACACAATCTCCTTCTCCTCACTGGCATTCATCGTCTCCTCCTTAACCCCCTCTAAGATCTCAATTGTCTTCTGAATGCGTTCCTGAAGTTGAGGGAACGTAGTCTCGTTGTCAGGGAGAGAGACAGGAGCCACACCACCAGCGCGGACGGCTACGCCTTTGGCCGTGTCGGAAACGCGTTGGATCTGGAATGGGAGGCCGCCCATGTCTGCGATGAGCTTGGCTTCGATGAGGGCGGATTCATTGGAGGCGGCGTGGAGACGGCCTTTCTCGAGGAATTTGGAGAGGTTCTTTAGGTACGTGATGAACACTGGGATGGAGGTTTCATAGAATGTGACAGTCATGTTGACAGTTTGAGTTTGTGTGATGTGGCGGAGGTTTGTTGAAGGAAGGTGGGGTTGATGAGGAGTAAGACTTGGAAGTTGGAAGCTCTGATGAGATGAGAGTACTTGGAAAAGGAAGGAGATGAAGCTGAAGACAGGAGAGGAAGTACCGAGGCCTTACTGTGCGAAATGTAGCTCTTTATGCTCCAGGAATGAGGCGGCGCAGCTTTGGTTTGTAATACAGCTTGATTTGTAAACATCCGATCTTACTGTCACACAAGAGAAGTGCCTTTTCCCGACCCTTCTGACGATGTTTCGGACTTACCTCCGATCATTTTGGAGTAAAAATGAAGCTATTCCAAGAAGTAGTCAACAAATAAGGTTGGCTGAGGCTCAGGACATGCAATAATTGCGTGCTTCTTGATGAGTAAGTGTTGAAATCTAAGGATGAACCCGTCTCGCTCGGGCTTCGGCTTTGGGCACCAGTTTCGCTCTAGGCGAAGAGAGTTGAATCCTGAGGCAGAAGTCTTATCGATCGGCGATAAACAAAATTCAACCTCCCGAAACTTTTCTCTCGAGAAGTCAAGCTCAGCGACGACCTTAAATCTTCCCTTTCCCAATTCCACAACCACAACATCAAGATGTTGCGCCAAATGTAGCTATCCTTCCATATTCCCTCCAATCACATACCCAACTAACAACCAACAGAAAACCCCGCAACGCGCGCAGCAAACGAGCGCTCGATAAACGTGCCCCCAAACCTCTCGAGAATCCCAAAACAGCCCTTTTCCTGCGCGGCACATCCTGCTCTCAAATAACCCAAGACTGTCTCAACGACCTCTACCAACTGCACCTGCCCCTCTCCAAAAAATTCACCAAGAAAAACGAAATCCATCCCTTCGAAGACGCTTCCTCGCTTGAGTTCTTCAGTGAGAAAAACGATGCCTCGTTCCTGGTTTTCGGATCAAGCAGTAAAAAGAGACCGCATGCGATTACGATGGTGAGGATGTTCGGGCATAAGGTGTTAGATATGCTTGAGCTGTATTTGGATCCCGAGAGTTTTAGGACATTGGTCCAGTTTAAGAATACTAAATGTGCAGTGGGATTGAAGCCGTTGTTGCTGTTCTCCGGGACGCCGTTTGAGAGTCCAGTACCCAATGCGTATACCTTGGCTAAGAGCGTGTTTGCGGATTTCTTTAAGGGTGAGCCGGCGGATAAGGTTGACGTTGAGGGATTGCAATATATCGTCTCTATAAGTGCGCAGGACGAAGTTGATGGCGAGGAAGAGAAGCCAAAGCTACACCTGCGTGTGTATTTGATTCGGACAAAGAGAAGTGGACAAAGACTACCGAGAGTGGAAGTTGAGGAGATGGGGCCGCGGATGGATTTCAGGGTTGGGAGAATCAAGGAGGCAGATGAGGCTATGGCGAAGGAGGCACTGAAAAGGGCGAGGACGACTGCTGAGAGACCGAAGAAGAATATTTCGACGGATATTGTGGGTGATAAGGTTGGGCGCATTCATCTTGGCAAGCAGGATTTGAAGGAATTGCAGACGAGGAAGATGAAGGGGTTAAAGAGGAGTAGGGATGTGGCTGATAGTGAGGATGAGGAGATGGAGGATGATGACGTTAGCGAGGAGGAGCCTGTTAAGAAGAGGAAGGCATAGTTGTGCTTGTTTGTTCTGCATGGGTGGAGTTGGGTGTTGCATTGGCGCTGGTGTGGAAAATGGGTTGTGTATGAAGTGGATTCAATCTTCTGAGCATGCATAATTCACGGCTTGAGATTTTGTTTTGATTGCAAGTCTTTGAAATCTGTGCGGCCAAGGTTGGCATTCGGGAATTGCTTAATTTTTCTTAAGTGATTGAATTACAAGTGGCTGGGCACTGAGGGAAAGGTGCGACGTCCCACTCCTGCAATTCTTCCATAACCGTGCTACATTCTAACACCTTGTCTTGGGACGCCGCGCTGTCCATGCGGTAGGTGTGCCCTGACAACTGTCTCGATACAGGCGGATATTTAGTATTATTATCATCATATACAAAGCATCCAGCGACGAGGTCGCAGTATCTCTCCTCTCTGCATTATATTCCAACACTGCTGATACACCATGTCGGCGTTCAAGAGAGAAAGAACTTGAGAAAGTAAGGCTGTGACACGTGCATTTTCTAATCTCGATTTGCTGACTCGGGCTCGGGCAGGGAGACACCGTCGTTATCGCCAAAGCCAATATTGCGCCAGCAAGGACAAAGTTCTAGGCTTGCTCGATGCCCATCATGTATTCTTCGATCCCAATTCTGACGCTGCGAAGCGTGTGCTGCGGAAGATCGACCTGAGGACTATGCCGATGATATTCACCGTCTATGTCTTCATGTAAATGGTAAGTATATATGAGCCTTTCAATAATTTACCTAGCTAATTACTGTCGTTTGCAGGACATGAACAGTTTTTCGTTCGCTGGAATCATGGAAATTAATGAGGAAACTCACTCACTGTGAGAATGGATTGATTATCCGCCATGCCTCCGGCTTCTCCCATTTAAGCCTTTGCTGAGGCAGTATTTTGTTGCTTAATTGTACAATCTACCATTCATCAGGGGCCCAAATGGGATCCATGTACTAGATATATTCCATGTCCGCTATCATCGTTATCATAGCTCTCGCCGAGTCTCTTTTCACAGTATCAACTCTTTTAAAATTGATTCCAATACCGAGTCATCTCATTTTTCCGTCCAGAAATCGCCAATCAAGATATCAAAGACGGTTCAAATTTCAGCTACTTTTTCCATGATCAATGAAATAGAACATGTCCTCCTGCCTTCGCCTGAATCAGCTAGTGCGAATAGTATCCCTTTATCAGCTGAGAGTTTTCTTCATGATCACCTTCAGGCGCCAAACTTCTTTGGGCAAAACTTGGCAGCCGTAACGCCGGAACCGCCCACACCATCATGTATTGTTTCAATAGCGCCAATGCCGCCCCAAGCCTGAGCAGCAGATAGAGACATATTCATCTCGGTTGGGTTTAAGGAGAAGGCATCGTCCCAATTTTAACGAAGTCCACGTGACCCTCTTTTTTTGGGGGGGAGGGGGGAGAGGTGGGGGGATTTCTTCACAACTTCCTCAATTGCCCTTTCCACACCCGCCTGAATATCAGGAGTTAGGGTTTTATGCCATGCAAGCATGCGGCCTTTTTGGAGGATTCTGTTTTAGTTCCCCCGATATCAATGCCAACTACACAGGGAGAGATTTTGATGGCATGGCTACGATCGTAGGCCGATGAAGTCTAGTCTAGAACAATCACAAATTAAGAATGCATCAGACGAAGGAAGTGATCTGTCATTTATACTGTTGGCTTCTCTTAAGCTCGAGGCCTTCTACAGTAGAGGTCCCGAGGTCGGGGTTCGTTCGCAATGCTCTGGGATTGGTCCTCTTAGTTGTTCTGCACCTACCACCCACCAATCGCGGATGTGCCTCGCTAACTAAGAAAGTGGCGCTCGCCGTGGCGCTACCAGCTGACGGTTTGCGGGACAGCGTGGGGAATGGTTCCATCCAGGCGGTCTCTTTGGGGCCCGTGTGTTCGGGAACAATATTTGAGGTTTTGGGTGGGGTTCGCTAACAAAACGATCCTTTAAATCAATTCAATGCCAGGCTGGAAGTTTTCCCTTCATCCTACGGAATCTAAAATTTGCAAGCGAAGAACTGTTCTGAGGTTCTACCGCCCTCCTTCGACTTCGGCTCGTTCTCTAGCCATTGCAGACACAGTCCTAAACTATAGCCATGGAGGAAAAATCGCACGAAACAGCCCACCAGGAGCTAGGTGCCATCACGAAACTGCCTCTCACTGAAGTTACCTCTCCTGATCCACAGGGATCAAGCGGCGATTTAACTGAGGCACACGAGCTCGATTCCTACAAACCCATCGGCCCTCCTGCTACCCAGAAGGAGGTCATTTCCTATTACGCGTACTATATGGCGAATAATGGCATCGGTTCTTTTCAATAGTACGTCCCAATTCCTTTCAATTTGGTTAATCCAGCCACTCATATAGCATGAAATAGTTCCTTCCTCCTCTTCCAAAATCTCATCTACCAGGCTGCATTCAATCCAAATGTCCTGCCATTAGGCAGCGAGCCCTGTAGTTCTGATCCAACAGTCCCTTGCCACGTCTTTTGGGGCGGTGGTCAAAGGCACAAGGCATATACTTCAGTCATCTTGATCGGAAATGGATTGAGTTTCCTCTGTCAAGGACTTATTTTCCTCGCGGTGGGGAGTTTGGCGGATTATGGCAACTGGAATCCATGGGTCGTTCGAACATTTTCTGTCCTATGTTGGGCCTTCGAGTTTGGATTTCTCGGTGTGACGACTCCTTCCAAATGGAGAGCCGCTATGGCCCTATATATTTTGAGCAGTGGGTTATATTCTTCATATTCTTCTTTTGAGATAGTTAGACACTGACTTTTGTTGTTTTGCAGGTATAACCTGGTGGGCCTCGTACGTCTTCTTCAACGCGGTCTTCCCAAAACTTGCCCACGACCTCCCCGAAGCTCGAACAGCAAGAGAAGAATTCTTGAACGGCAAACTTACCGAAGAGGAATACGAGTTCAAATCCTCCATGGCGCGCTCTAAGATCATGAACATGAGCTATGTATGGAACAATGTTGGATTTGCCCTCTGTTGTGCCCTGTCATTGGGCGCCTTGTTTGGAGCCCACGCTAATGATTCTGTACAAAATAACAATTGGGGCTATTCACTAGCCACGGCGGTCTGTACTGGGTTTTGGATAGTATTTGCAATCCCTTGGTTCTTATGGGAAAAGAGACGTCCCGGGCCAAAGATACCAAAGGGAGAGAACTATCTTACCTTTGGATTTAGGCACGTCTGGTTCACGGCCAAACAGGCGTGGAAGCTGAAGCAGACGTTCTTCTACCTCATCGCATTTTTCCTACTCGCCGACGGAATCGGAACGACGCTCAGTCTTGTTATAATAGCGCAGACACAAACAGTACAGTTCTCAGCCACGGAAAACACATATCTTATCCTGGTCCAGGGAGTATCCTGCGTGGTGGGCGTATACGCTGCGTACAAGTTTCAGGTCCGTTTCAAAATCCGAACTAAAACTATGCTTCAACTCTGCAATTTTGGCTGCCTTTTGCTCGCTCTCTGGGGGACAGTTGGGATCTGGACGGACAAGTTTGGATTTCACAATCTTTGGGAATTCTGGTTCTTCGCGGGCCAAATCGGACTCACGCTGGGGCCACAGTTCTCATACGGGCAGGCGTTTATGGCCGAACTCGTTCCGCGTGGCCGAGAGTACCAGTTTTTCAGCCTCCTCGGCATCGTTTCGAAAGGGTCGGCATGGATTGGGCCAATAGTCTGCAGTGCAATCGTAGATCGCAACGGGAATCAATGGACTGCCTTCCCGTTTGTGGCTGCACTAACGTTTGTCCCTTTTGTTGCGATTTTCTTCATCAGCGAGGTCAAAAGCAGGAAGGAATGTGCCGATTACCTCGCCCGAGAGGCGAAGGATCTCCGGCTCCAGAGGCCGAGCATCGACGAGAAGGAAACATCCGAACGAGCAGCCCCTTAGAAACATTGGCGTAATCATGATTCGCGCAAGAGCAGTTTTTCGCTCATCCAGATTGGCGTCCCTCCGTACTTATTTGTTATTTAGCTTGCGTAGCGATATCTAATTGGTCCTGCTCATGCCTCCCTCCGCACGTGAATCCGCGAATCAGTGATCAGGAATGAGTGGCCAGCGATAAGTGATCTGTCGACCACCCACAGTCTTCCTGCATTCCAGTCGTTGGCCGTCCTTGATTGGCAAGCGGTGGGTCACATGAGCCTGGGTATTAGGACGTGATGAGATTCCGACGGTGAAACAGATTGTTCAGCTTGGTTGAATATTTATAATGGACAGCGTGTGAGGGGACACTGAATTCAAGCTGGAGATTTTTGGCTTTAAACTTCCAATTCACTTGACCAACTTCTGCTGCAAAGCCCACCGTATTAGAGTCTAAAGTGTTCAAAGAGGACATCGTCTCTCTTGAATTCTCAACTTTAGTTATTCAAATGGATCGAGTCACTGAGAAGCAATCACTAAGCAAACTGGAAGGTTGAAGATAGATGATATGTTGGTAGGAATTGCCTAATTGGGTATAGCCTGTATTTCCTCTCTTTTGTGGTACAAGAGGAGCTCTTCCCCTCCTTGTATTTCAGCTCCTTAGATATCAGCTAGGTCTAGAAATGCCACTACATTTCGCCCCCAAAATATAGCTCAACTGACATGATACATCAAGTGTATTCAGTACTTTGTGTACCCATCCGTCAGTAATAACTTTGAGGCTCTTTATTGACAGCAGTCATTTGTGTGAAAGCTCGCATTGAGGAAATCGCTCAATCTTTCCGAGTGATTGGACTGCATGCTATTATACACTGTTTCCTCCGCTCAACACCCATCATGCCAAATATCCGCCACCATCCAGCTGGACGGTTGCCTCAACCTGCTCACTGAGAAGGAATGAGGGATTGTAATCCTAGGCAGAGTCTTCCATAGCTGTGTATGACTTCATGGTGTTGCAAATGCCATCTTTCCCTTTTCGTGTGTGTGGTACCTAGAGCGCCATTCATCTTCCACACCATCGAGATCTACACGGATAAAGCTACTTTCTGCTGGAGGCATATGATCGTCATATGCTCGATAGTATCAACTATCACATCGGCCCGGAACTCCAGACACAACCGCTCCCTCCTTAAATTTATGTAATTCATGTCCCACTCTTCCAAGTGAACCTTCACAAGCTTGATAAGAAGACTCCGGAGCGGAGAGTCTGTCATGGTATTTCCCAAGCGTTTGACAGTACGTTCACAGTGATTGTAGTCAGAGATCTCGTCTAGAGTATGATGGCATCTATGACGTCCTTCCTTGATGTCGGGATCTGGTATTTCTTGCCGAGCATGAAGAGCTTGACAAAGAGTTCAACTCTCCTGTCTCAAAACTGAGCCCGCCGTAGATGTTTCCCCGGGCAAGCAAACCACGTTGTGATACATCCAAAATACTATGGCCTCAATTGCCTCAGGTTCATTTTCGGTGAGCTTGATTGAGCGATTCCTGGTTTCATCCATTCCAGCTTGCACGCGCTCTCGAAGAAAGGGCTAGCAACGCAAAGGATGCTTTTGTAAACAACGAATGGCTTCTGGGCGCTACCGACAGCGCCGACAACCAAAATGATCGCTTTGTCGAGTGGTCTAGATAAAACCAAACCTAGCATCTGTCTGACAACGATTCACGTAGCAGAAGAAAACATACTCTATAAGACGCTAGATTTTATAAGGTCAGATTTGCTCGCCAATACAATAGAAGAAAGAGGGTGCTTTGACGCATTTTGACCTTCGCAGCCTTGTTGGTTTTGTAGACTGGGATGATTAAACTCGGAAATAGTGTGGAATGAGAGAGATTACTGACTAGTGAGAGGGTCGAAATGGTAGTTTACGCCGGTTTCAACTCGTTGCATTCACTCACAATTTGTGAGCGAATTGTTTTACAGTCGGCGTCTTCACCCAACAAAACTGAGGAGTCGATGAAGTGGAACGTTAAATCGTCATCTAGATTGAGTAATTTCCTTTCAATAGTTGGCATCTTGATTCACTAGAGTCCTAATTCCAACCGAGTTAGCTTATTGATGTCTCGTTCAATGATGTTCACGATATCATCAGTCACATATACAGTGCCGATGAATCACAGGAGTGGGGACAACACTGAGTTAGAAATGAGTTGCTCTACTATATTCTATTAAGTATTTTGCTGAGCCTGTTCTCGTCAATAATGTATGATATCAGCAGCAAAGTCAGGGAACAAGATAAATCCGTTGTTTTCCCTTGCAAGCCACACAAGCTGAATGAACGTTCTTTCCTGCACACCAAAGTTGTCGTTCCCAGAGGACCTAGAAAATTCTCAGCCACCGTCGAATTTTTGGAGTAAGTGCAACTTACCATCTCGATTATTATCATCCTCGTCCTCATCCTTGAACACGATAAAGGGCTTCCTATCAGTGCAGGCATATATTTTGCTTGAAGAATGTGTGTGGAAGGAGGCACAGAATTCTCTCCTTTCCATTCAACACCTGTGTACTCATCCCCGTCGCCGTCATTTACCAAGGCCTGGTAATAACAAAAATCAGACGAGAGCGCCATGGCCAGCTCAACCCAGAAGCCGCCACTAAAACTAGGTTTCAACTGCCTCAACTTGGGTATTTGGCAGTACATTCTTCCAACGTTGACAGCAAGTTTATTAGCGGGTATCTGCCACGCCATTCTCCCAGGCGTATGATAATACTTTCCTATCGACAACTCTTGGTTTCCCGGGTTTCCCCTCGTCTGCCCACAGGTTAATGGCACCAACTGCGTCGTTTCTCAAGGTGGGCATTTGATACTTCTGGCCGAGAATAAAAAGTTTGGAAAAGATGTCCAGGAAGTTATCCGTTTCGTCTTCAAGTACCTTATTTCGGGAATCATCTTGTGTGAAATACCGATCTCATTGTGATATATCCAGTAGAGCATGACCTCGATAACGTTGGGATCATCCTCTGTGAGCTTAAGGACTCAATGTTCCTTCATCCATTCGGGTTTGCAGGCGGACTTGAAGAAGGGACTTGCAGCGCACAGAACGTTCTTGTGAGTGACGAAAGTCTTTGCTTCTGTCCCGTTGCCGACGACCAGGTGATCATTTCGTGGAAAGCGCTGCAAAATGAACGTTAGCTTACGTATTTTGGGAGATGCTTGAATGCAAGGGATTTATATTCCCATGAAACGCTTCTCCTTGTACGGGCGTAGCTCCTCTCCGGTCTCCGTAACAGTTCCTTGAGTCCTGCGGATTTCTTCATTTTGACGATATTGTGGTCATTGCCGGCTTCCTTGGCTGGTTTGGATGCCCCTCTCGGGTCGCTTGAACCTGTATTTTACTTTGGGTCGACATTATGTCTGATGTTAGAGGTGATACTCTCGCCGGAGTACTTATGGGGTGCAAGAAACAATTGTTTAACTTCGTTGAAAATTTGTTAAAGCCAAAGGCCGGGAAAGAAAAGTGTGCAAGCGAGGGAGCGAATCTAAGCAATATGGTTGATTTTCTAGGGCGCTTTGAGGTTGGAATTCACTTTAGGAGCCATATATCATCCTTTGTAGTTGGCATAATTGAAGGAGATTTGAAGGTCAATACCATAATTGAAAATTCCCGCCTGATGAGCGGTATTCTACAGCTACATCAGATATTAGTGTTTCTAATTCCAACGACTAAGGGTTTGGGAGAAGACTTTCGTAGATATGGAGCCCCAGATGATCCGTTCTACTTCGTCAATTGCCCTCCTAGATACCAGGATCAATCAGTCTTCAATTTTCGAACTGTTGGTCTCTAATGCTTGAATTGGGAAGAATGAAGGACTTTCTCAGCTAATGAGAGGTATGCTCTTGCATTATTGAGTACATAACAATTCCAGAGCGCATCATTCAGCAACCCTTGAAACAATGGATTGAAAGGAGACCTCAGCAGAACCCATATCATCTCCCGGATATTGGCCAGAAATTGCTCCGGGAGCATCGCTGAGACGGAGAAATTTGGCAGTTGTCTTGGGAAATTGAATTGATTGCCTTGGACCTGATTCAGCAACGGTCAAACTGCGTGAATGATTGAAACTATTTCGCTTCACTCGTCGACGCTACCGCAGTAATAGCGAACACTATCGTCATCATCCCCAGTATCCTTTAGTAAAACGCATTGCTTCTTTCCGTAGCAAGGAAGCTGCGTTTCGGCCAAGGAGAGTGTGTGAGAAATTTTCGCAGAAATCCTGGTCCTTCCAATCTAAGGTATCGTTGTTTGTCCTGGTGTCCTCATGTCCTCATTACCTTCCGCCATGAGTTTCTGGAGCATAACATTGTCGCGGGAGACTTCAATTGCAAGTTCGGCCCTCAAATCCAGACTGAGCACCCTTCTTCTTTCAATTGTCTCAATTGGTAAGGCGCCAGTAGGTAATTATAAGCTTCAGAATGAGGCAGCGCAATGGAGAGCCTTCCATAGTGTTTCCCCAACCGTACGCCAGTAATTTTTGGCCGCGTCAACTACGTCGTTTCTCAGCGTGGGATCTGATACTTTTGTACGAGAACGAAAAGCTTGAAGAGCAGGCCAGGTAAAGTATTCTTTTCCGGTGCAGTCGTCGTCGCGTCTCCGATGAAGATCGTTTTATCTGGAATATCTATCTCGTTATGGTACATCAAATAGATCCTAAGGTTCGTTGCGTCGGGGTCGCCCTCCGGGAGCTTTATGAATTCTAGTCGGCAGCCATCCATTCTGCCTTGCAAGCAGATTCGAGGAAGGGGACTTGCAGCACATAACACTTTCTCACTTTCTATGGATGAGGAAAACTTCGGATGCTCATCGCCCGCGATCAAGGTGCTGTACGAACTGACATCGTTCGACTTCGTTGAGAGTCTATGGGGTCATCGATTGAGGAAAGAGGAAGCATGAAGAAAAAGTCTTTGGGAAGACTCGAAGAGCCGAAGCGCAAGACTTTCACTTTGGATGCTCCAATTGACTTCAGCAATTCTCTTCCGCACCAAAATTAATAACAAGAGAAAAGCCAGAAACGACGTGCTGAGAATTTAAAGTCTTATTCACTCTAGTTATTCGACAGGATAATATTCACGTGTCTGATGCTCAACTACTCATAATTCCGTTCCGGTTCCCATCCCACGATTGTCAAGGAATACGCCATCTGTGCCTATATCTTAATTCGACATTCTTCCTAAGCCTGAAAGTTCTGAATTTCTGTCTGCGATCGTAGATATATTCTTCTCCCATCCAGTCCTCGAGAAATTCGTAGAAGAAACGACATTGGCCCATGGAGTATCCATTGCATATTTTGAATTCGATGGTATTCGGACTCAGCCCTTTGTACAAAGGGTATGCCATTGCGTAGAGGCGTTTGCACGTCAAGCCGAGACATGTAGCAAATATTGGATGGAGATGTTCGAATATTTTGAGGTTGAGCTCTGTTGGGAGACGGGAGAGATTGCCGAGCTTGCGGCGGCTCCATGTGCTGGCGTTGGGATTGTGGTGGCCATGAATTTCATTTGTCTTGCTTTTGTGCTGGGAAGAGTGATCCGATAAATATTGAACTCAGCAGTCTCAAGAAGAGGCCTTGGTAGTTGCGCAATCGTTCCCTACTCTTCAAGGTACGGTACCGAAGTGTCAGTTGCTATAGTAACGTTTTATCGCTTAGGCTTAGCTTTGTTTATACATATCTAGGGTTTTGGCAACCCTACGAGTCTTCCCTCCTTCATGATTTTGCCTCACAATATCGTCTGATCTGTCACGAAGTCAGGAACAAAGTTTGTAAATTTGTAAATATAAATTTCGCAGAGTACTTCCAAAGGAGGGTTTCATCACTCTTTATATTTCAGCGAGTAGAACTGGGAAAATCATACCTGAGATTTGAGTCATTCAGCTTCTATGAATGATTATAATTCAGACTACCACTACCGAGTTTCAGGCTCCACCAACCTCTCATCCTGCTAAGGCACTGCAAACCCACCAAACGTGTTGGCCTAACAATCCAACAGGTCTTCCAATCGTTCAATCATTCTCAACAATCCAGGTTTTAGGCATCCTCCACGAAGAACAAGGAATAACTTACCTGATCGCGTCAGAGTCATCTTCGGGAATCTTGATGGTTTGGTCCTTGATCCATTCGTGTTTGCAGGCGGTGTCGAAAAAAGGGCTTGCTGCACAGAGGATATTCTGGTGTACGAAGAACTTCGAGCTTTCCTCCTTGCCAACTATGAGTGTAATGACATCATTCAACGCACTTGAACAATTGAAATTGTCAGCCTCAGAGCCCGAAATTGAGAGAATTCCCTAGTCAACTTACCCCATGAGACGTCTTGTAGGGTCGCGCTGGTGTCAGTGAGGGTTCCTTTGGGCCTGGGAGACTTTTGGGTGGGGCGGTGAGAGTCATGGTTGTTGACTTGGAGCGAGCGAGCGATCGATCGAGAGATCGAGAGATATTGAGCGACCGTTTATGAAGCGGAGCCTTGAAAGGAGCGCACCAGTGCCGCAGGAAGTCGCAACCTTGGATTGGGTTAGGCGAGACTCATGGTTTCGGAACAACTGAACGATTCTTCTCCGCCGAAATCTGGAATCTTGTATGATATTCTAGAACATGTTTTTTTTAAAAATGAGTGTAGAATCTAGTTGATTTTCGTACGTGATAAAATTTACCTCATCTATTGACAAGTCCATACCTAGTCGATATTGTGCTCAAAACGCAGAGAATACCAACATCGCTTCCCCACCAAAACCACAGCAACAGCAAAAAGATATTCGACGACAAAAAAGGGCAAAATAGAAGTTCAGCCCGGTATCGAGTGCTCACATCTTCTCGTCGTATCGTATTCGAAGTCATAATGCTCGTACCGTGCTGTGACTTATAATCAGCCGTATGCGGGGTCTTGAAGTCATAATGCTCGTATTGTGTTATGACTGTTATTGCCCAGTCTCCATCTCCGACCAGGTTACGCTGGCGCCTTTTGTGTTTGTTACCAAAAATTTACTTATTTATATACATACGAATACTTGGGAAAACAGGAGAGCCGAGAGGCGGCCGCTTTGGCGCAGCAGCAAGCTCGTGGCATATCAAGGATATCAAGATAGAAATAATTATGAAATTTACTTCAACTAGTCGCCATTGTCTTGATTTGCAGTCTCTGATCGCAATGAACAAGCGGCAACTAGCAGGTGATGGAGGGGTTCATTTACGAGCAACAAAAGTAAGATCTACTGGCTTCAGCAGGCCTCTACACAATACCCGAGTCTATTCATTCTACATTATTCATCACTGCTTCTCAATCACCAACTTACACCTTCACAGTCTTCAAAAGCCTCTCCTCGACACCTTCCAATGTATACTGATGAGCTAAGACCGCTAGATTCTCAGCCTCGCCCTGGAACTGCTTGTCAGGATCCACACCCGGTCCAAACATGTTCGCTCCTGCTCCTGGAGCCATTTGTCCCATCTGCTGTTGCATTTGACTGGCGGCTACTTTGTATTAGACACATTTCATCAATATAAGTTGAGATGCTTACCATTGTCGCTCCCCAGCAAATAGTTGAACACCGACTGCAGACCAAAGATACACAATACATACCACGAGATTGACGACATCCACTGCGGATCCATATCTCTGGTCGCAACACCCGCCTGCAACATACTCTTAAACTTAATCGTTAAAGGGAACGGCAATCGAACTATCCACATGTCAGTCCATCTTCCTCCCCATCTCCCATTTCCCACAAGGAACACTCACTGATCACAAATCCAGAGAAAAAAGCATTAATCCACCCCATAATCAACGTCTGTGGCACAATCATGGCCATGTTCCCCTTCATCATGCCCATCATGCCCTCCATAGCCGCCGGATCAGTCATCGGATTCGCAGTTGCCTGTCCCCTCTTCTCTGGTTCCTTCAAAAACGTGCCACTTTCATACGCGGTAACCAGATAGTCTTTTCGGGTTTGGAACGAGGAGGGTGAGATTACGTTTGCGTTTGAGCGGAGGTTGACGCCGCGCAGGAGGGAGCGCTGCTCTCGGATGGAGGGAAGGTCTTGTTTCTTTGGGGCCGTAGCCATGAGGACTGTTGCATAGTGGCGGAGGACTCCTGTTAAGATCTGCGAGAGTGTTAGATATGGATGCTGGGGATTGGGGAAGCTGGGAAGGGCTTACCATGACCACTGTGATGGGGATCAAAATCCAGTAGCTGCTGTTCATCAGCACCGCACAACTTGCAATTCATCATAGCAAGACTCACAATAGCTGGGGATCCCTATGGATCGTCTGAATAGGAACTTGTGCCATGGTTGCTGCCAATTTCGTCGTTCCTTTGACGATGTTTGTGATAGGAGGTCGTCTGAAGGTTGCGATCAAACTGCAGCTCTTTGCCGCTAAATTCGGCTGGATCCGAGGATTGATCAAGACACGTCTCTACGCGACCTCTCCCAATTCCTCCCACCCAAAACTCCTCCTTTGCCCAAACACAGCATTACAATCATGGCAGTTTCTCAAGAGAAGATCACAGTGCATTCATTGCCAGGTATGCTACTATCCATAAACACTCATCTTTGATCAACCTTCCAAACTGTATCCCCAGCTCACGAGCCCATACTAACTCCCCCTCCAGACCTCAAAAACACCTCCGACGACGCAATCCCCGCCTACCTCAACTCCCTCAAGTTCAAGCAATCGCACGTCCTCTCCGATGTGCGGCTCGCATTAGGCTACACCGCGTTCGCAATCTGTGCTGCAACCTTCTACTGGGACTACAAGCTCGGATTCGAGTCCACGAAGCTCTACACTACCATCGCGGTCGTTCTCTACTCTTTAATCAACGGCCTCCTCACGTTCTGGATCTGGGGTGTCGAGAAAGGCGCAATCTACATCGGTACTTCTCCCTCTGGCGAAAAGATCGAGATCTCGAGCTCCACAACCAAACATGTCCCGAGATACAAGCTGGTAGTGAAGACAACGGGAAAAGATGGGAAGGTTAAGGAACAAAAGATTGAGAGGAGCTTTACAGATTGGTTTGATGCGGCCGGGCATTTTGTTGCAAAGCCGTTTCAGCAGATGTTTGCGTCTAATGTGGAGGTTATTGGGAGGGCGGATCCGAAGAATGTGGTGAAGAAGGAGAAGAAAATTAAGGCGCCTGTGGATGATGGAAAGACTATGGATGAGAAGTGGGCTAGTTTGTTAGCGGAGAGTTCGGGGGTTAGTAATGCTAAGGTGGAGGCGGAGACAACGGCGACGCCAGGGAAAGGCACGAAAAAGAGAGGAAAGAAGGCGTGAAGTTTTTGGTGGGATGATAGATGAGAGCAAGGACGGAGAAATGAGAACGGCAATTTCGAAAAGTTCTTCAGAACGGTGTTGGGCTTATGGCGTACGCTGGCTGGCAATTGATCGCCTGTTTCTTTGACTGCCATGAATGATGGCTGTCCACAGGATAGAAGACGTCAATCCATCAATCTTATCAAACCCTTCAACCTCTTCTGCTATTAGTGCTGGTCTATCATTCTGGCAGCCTGAATGCCTACTTGAAATGAAATTAATGCCGTTGTGGCAATGAGTTAAGTCTCGTGCCCAGCATAGCAGTAGCCCACTGCAAGGCTGCGATTCCTGAGTAGCGCCTCTGAAAATTCAGCCTCGCCGAATTCCCGCCAAAATTTTGTGACTCCTGCACAAGAAGACCACAACCACGAATGTCCGAACAAACACAATGAAACTATGGTGGTTCGTCTCCCTTAAATTATTCTCGTGGTGTAGCTAACACAACTCGCTCAGGACGACAGCCTAACATCCTCTTTCGACGCGATGTCCCTCTTTCGTCCTCCCACTGTTCGCTCGGCCGCTGTGGCAGCCGCTGCGACTCTGGATCGCTCCCTATTCTCGAAGACGATACCCACATCTGCAGCACGGATCCTGAATATTAAGAAGATATCGCATCATAGAACACAGCTCACGAAAACGAAGGAGCTTCTGCAATTGGAGAGATTCACGAATATTCGATCAGATCCAGATCCTGCTCGGGCCTCGAAAGGAGGGAAATGCTTTCTTCTGCACCCGCAGGTCAAGCCAGAGGGTATATGTTGAGTTGAAGATAAAGTTGGGCTTATTTCTGATTGCTTTGCAGATCCCAAAACATGGAGCGATATTTTACAAGAGGCCGTCAAGGCGGAGGACTTGGATATTCTCCCGTACGACCTCAAGCTCGAATACGATTACTGGAACTATCGTCCGTACTCACAAAATTTCATTTCTGCATAGCGCATGCACTAATGGACTATCAGATGAGATTATGACGGCATTAATTCCCGAAGATGCTCAAGAGGAGATGCCTTCAGGATTTGCTATCGTTGGTCATGTTGGTAAGTCACAGTCCTTCCCAGCAAGGGCCGCCTGCTAATGTAACTCAGCACATCTAAACCTCCACGATGAATACTTACCATATAAGAAAATTATTGCGGAAGTTCTTCTAGATAAAAATCCAACCGTTACGACTGTGATCAATAAGATAGAGGATGTAGGTGCACATTCGGAATTTAGAACATTTTCATATGAGGTTCTTGCTGGAGAAGACAACATGAATGTTGAAGTCAGAGAAGGAGAGTGCACATTTCGATTCGATTACTCGAAAGTATACTGGAACAGCCGACTCCAAACGGAACATAAGAGACTTGTGGATTCGTTTAATTCTGGAGAAGTCGTGTGCGATGTTATGGCAGGAGTTGGGCCTTTTGCAGTCCCTGCCGGAAAGAAAGGCGTCTTCGTCTGGGCAAATGACCTCAATCCGGAATCTTATGCCAGCATGAAAGATGCCATAACTCGAAACAAGGTACGTTTCCTTCATTCTGTCTCGAATCCTTACTTTCTTTACATAATGATTTAAATATCACGACGGTCAACATAGCCACAAGTGAGTTTGATAGATTGCCTTTGACACAGTGTTTTAATCTGATATATTAGAATTTCATCCCCATATTTCGAACTGGGTGTCTGTGAACAAGCTAACACTGTACTCAAAAGGTCGAGAAATTCGTCCATCCCTTCTGTGAAGATGGCCATACATTCATTCAACACGCTGCCGACGACCTTCTCCAATTGACGGCCACCAATAAGAATACCATCACAATACCCCAAAAGCGTTCCCGAAACGCTCCTTCTTCAGAACAAACTCCTCCTCCCACGATTATCACAATTCCCCAAACAATCAACCACTTCGTAATGAACCTTCCCGCCACCGCCATTGACTTTCTCGGATCATTCAACGGCTTATACCACGGCCACCAAGATCTTTTTGAGCCCCATACCAGTGCAAAGCTCCCTATGGTTCACGTGCATTGCTTTTCGACGAAGAGCGATGATAATGTTCGAGAGGGCATCGAGATCTGCCAGAGGATATCGGAGAAATTGGGGTGTGAAGTGAAGCCAGGAGACGAGGAGCTGGTGATTTATGATGTAAGAGAGGTAGCGCCTAAGAAGAGGATGTTCTGTGCGAGTTTCAGGTTGCCGGCTGAAGTAGCTTTTCGGGAGAGAAAGGCTAGATGAGCTGAGACTTCCATGAAGCGGATATCGGTATTGGACGATCGACATGGTCGTCAAAGGACCCTTGAAGAACAATGGAAACATTGGCGGATCTTTTGCATCTAAGAAGGTCCACATCGACTTGGTCATTTAAAGATCATTTAGCGTAGCTTCATGTAGAGCAAATGCCACCTTTTGCCGCTCGCCTCCTTTCACTGCTGCCTTCTCTTTGTTCATGAGACCATCTACGAACCACTCACCAATCAGGTGTAATTGCGGATCTCGATATCCTTCTTCAGCACTTTAGTCTTCAGAGCAGCCGAGATTTTCTCATCACCATAATCCAGGGCAAAAATCCGCGTCGTCGACCTTGTGATCCATTCCAAGAACTTCACAATCAGTTTGGAGCAAGGCCCAATATCTTTCCGCTTCCGCTGCTCCTCTCCCCATGGCCTAAGAATGAATGGTACAGGACTGCCAGTTAATTGACAAATCAGATCGCCAACTTGAGCATCTCTGGGCACTAAACACAACGTTCCTCCTTCCGTCTGTGCCAGTTTCCGGCGGTATGTGAGTGGATGCATGCGAGCGAACAGACTAGTGACAGTTCCTAGCTTCGTTCCTAAGTGGGAAAGGACACCATGCTCGATCATTTTTCGGCGATGCCATTTATTCCAACTCGCTCGTCCGATGCTTGAAGGATGCAATTTCACCTCTTCGCCATCGCTGACTGAGTGTATGCGATCAAAGACGTGCCCATTGCAGACGAGGATTTCGAGAAAGATGTGGTTCTTTTCGATGCGATCTTCTGATGGCGGAGATGGGATCCAGTCCACGATTTTGTCCTTGTAGTCGCTTGGGATGCGCCAATCTGGTGCCCAGGAGGGATGTCCATACTGATAGTATCCATTTCACAACAACTCTCGAGTCTCCATTGATCAGCTAGAACTCACCCGTTGATCGCACAGCAAGTGCAGTTGTTCCATATCCCCTGCTGCCACTACATCATTGCGCAACGATAAATGGGTGGATCTGGCAATGTTTGCTGCCGCCGGTACCGCTAGTTGTGGGTATTGCGCCCTGATAAATTCTGCACAACGTGTAAGATTTGGTGGTGGTGGGTGAAAAATCAGACCATAAGTCAGAATAATATTGAGAACAACCGTGAGAGCGAGGAAATTGAAGAGCCTCTTGGACCAGCGGAGATTATTGAGAACTTCCTTCGTCTTTTCATCGTAGCTCGTGGAACGGGACGGGAGAGTTGTTTTAAGGTCCATGTTGATGGTGAGTGTCCAGAGACAGACAATGAAGTACTCTTGTTATTTGATACAAAGAAGTGTTTAGATCAATATATCTGAGAATAGAAGGAGGTTTGAAGGGTTTTATGTCACACTTATCCCAGTCATTTTAAATCGTTAGCCACATCAAAGCCTCGTAGCGCAGACGAAGGCAGCGGAGTTGGCTGTTGCTGCTATTTTGAAGAAGCGGAAGGATGGTATTGGCGTTGGTGTTGGTGATGGGATGGAGTTAGGTCATGAGGGCGATGTCAGGGTTGAACAGAGTTTTGGTGTTGGGTTTGGTTGGTGTTTATGGCATTACATGATATCGAACCCGTGGGGAAAGGCTACTAGAATTGAGCGAGAGATTATGAGACATGAGAAGCAGATGATACACAATGATGAAGTATGACTCAGATATTCTTGTAGAAGGAATATATTGGAATGTCAATTCTGCCTTCCCAACTACTAAAGGAGCGACAAGTCGGTAAGCACTCGGCCTTCATTTCCTAGGATTTTAATGTTTTCTATAAGAAAATCAGATTCTAGGGGCTTGGGCGCCGGTAGAGGGGGCCAAATACCTCTTAAAATTGTTCTCACTATTCCTTCAAACATTTCGACAATTCCAATTGCAGCGTAGTTTAGTAGTCGTTGTGAATTCCATTAATATCTCAGTTAGTACGAAGCAGAGTTACACAAACCTTAAAGTATTAGTCAATCATTTTAAGCTAGAATAATTGCGCCAAAATAGCCAGGCTGAGCCACGGGGCCAAGTATATTATATTAAATAGAATGGGGGTCCGCCTCTATTAAAGGCACTTCAAAGCAAGGATATATAAATCGAGGGGGAAAAAACAATAGGTAAGGCGACGCGAAGCAAAACGAAACCCCTCTGAAAACAGAGGTCCAAGCCTCAAGTTTCTGCGGTATTTCGTTCGGTGTCGATCAAGATATAAGCAAATGCTATCAGCCCACAACCTTAGCTCCGATCTTTGCAACCTCAAATGCCGAAGTGCAAGCTCCAGATTCATCGATCTAATCTTTAACTTAAGGGTGGGATTTCCCCACGTATATGACAGCGCCACAAAAGCCTTTTGGAACTGAAGCTTTGGACTTCTGACTCCATGATGTCTCGATAATGCGACATCGGATGGGAGATGTCAGGAATGATGCCGGCTGTAGTAAGATGAG
>NXFV01000368.1:0-38001 GCA_002803225.1 Gamarada debralockiae | reverse complement strand
GGGGGGGGGGGGGGGGGGGGGGGGGGGGGGGGGGGGGGGGGGGGGGGGGGGGGGGGGGGTCCGTCCAGGGGTTTGTAGGAGTATGAGGGAATGCTTGGGAAGACTAGCAGAGTGCGATCGATCGAGGAGAGTTGGAATTTATGGTATATCACGGGATCTGGGAGGCATTTCTTGCGCTCACATGTGACCCGGCATCACTCCACCGAAGGCTTGATGTCGACAGGAGGCCGATATGGAATTTGACGCTGGGAGATTTGGTTGAAACTCTACGTTTTGAGTCAGCGCTTAAGCACTGTAGAAACAGGTCGTTGCTGAACTGGCCATTGATTTGGGTGGGCTGCAAGACCCATGCCCGCAGAAAGTCCTTACTGTAATCCTGGCTGCAGCCGCATTCAGGCCAGTTTCCGATTACTTATCAACAACCTCTCGATACCTATGTATCTATCTTTGGCGAGTTTTGAGGTATGTAGGATATCACACAAGTTTACTGGTCGATGCTCAAGACATGTTTGCAGTATTAGTCACGGGATACCGTAGACCATTGCCGGCAGGTAACTGGAGGCAGTTCTATAACGGCTACAACCTCCTGTGCTTTACAATTGAGGAGGCCATCATTAAAATTTGGAGGGACTACAAAGTCAGAAACACAAATTGGTAAGTTTCAAATCCTTTCTTTGCCTATTTCCGCGGGCATGCTGACGTAAGAAGTAAAATCCTACTTTCAATTGTGGTGATTTAGAGAACACGCTGAGACGGCTAGAACTACTATAAAGTTCCAGTTTCAATCGAACTTTGAGAGCACATTAATCGTCCCCAAAGCCAGATTCAAATCCGATATCGAAAATGAGCCTCTCAACCAAGCCGAAGGTGCTCGTCTGCGCGACCCCAGTTTATGGACACGTGATGCCGTTGAGAGCTGTTGCAAGAGAACTCATAGCACGAGGGTACGATGTGACATTCCTGACAGGAAGAGAATACAAGCAGAGCATCGAGGGCATCAGAGCCACATTTGTTTCGTTGACAGGCGAAGCGGATCTAGATGAGCAAAGAATTGGGGAATTTCATGAGTTGTTCCAAAGGGTTCCTCCTCCAACTAAGGATGAGGTTGGCAGGCGAGTCTTTGTTGATGTAATGCCTTCTCAGTATCAGGGTATCCAGGAAGGGTTGAGGATCATTCAAAAGAAAGCTCCAGGTGCAAAGATCGTTGTAGTCTTTGAGGGAGCTTTCAAGGGAGTCCTACCTGGTATTCTGGGTGCGCCTGGAATTCGTCCAGCGGGGTATATTGGCGTGGGCATTATTCCGGTCTTTCTATCAAGCATCGATCTCAAACCAATTCCTGGCGTAGGATTCTATCCAGACAGTTCTCCGGAGGGTCGGGCGACGAACCTTGAGTTGACGAAGAAGGATCGGGAGGAGAGATGGGCTGAATCACAGAAACGATTCGAGGAGATCATACAGGAAATGGGTGCCACTGTGCCAGATATTTTCAACACCGACGCCAATTACGTGTGTCCGGATCGATTCGTTCAGATGTGCGCTCCTTCAATAGAGTTTCCACGTTCGGACGCTCCACCTGGTTTCCGATTCTCAGGCGGACTTCCACCAGGGCTTCGTGACCCGTTTGTCAATTTTCCTGAGTGGTGGGATGATATCGCTGTCAATGCGGAGAAGAAGAAAATAGTCTTCGTCTCTCAGGGCACGATGGCGACGGAAAGCAAAGACCTTATCATTCCGACCATTCACGCTTTCAAGGACAGCATGGATGTGATCGTTGTCGCGGCACTGGGAAAGAAAGGCTTCACACTCCCTGAAGGAACATTCGTGCCAGAGAACGCTCGAGTATCAGATTGGATTCCATACGACGAGATGCTCGAGCATTCGGACGTTATGGTCACAAATGGAGGCTATGGCGCTGTTCAACATGCTTTGAGTCATGGAGTTCCGTTGATTGTGGCTGGAACTGGGGCAGATAAGCCGGACAATGCCATGCGTGTGGAATGGGCTGAAGTCGGCATTGTTATGAAGACTCATCAGCCTACACCTGAAGCGGTGCGTCTGGCAGTGGCGAGGATTTTCGAGGATCCGAAGTACATGAAGAAAGCGAAAGCTGTACAGGCTGAAATGCAGTCTTATGACCCGGTTGGGGTGGTGATTGAGAACATTGAGGAGGTGGCAGAAGGAAAATAGACAGACATAGATCGGCCATGCTGAATTATAGACCAATTAGACATCCAGTCTGGTCCGTGGGGTTCTTCTGACGAGAGACAACATGGTTTTGGTCACGTGATAGAGGCGACTTTCACAACAATCTGCGTGACCCGATATTCAAGGCACTTGCCCTTTGGAACCGGTCTTCAGAAGGCGGGTATAGTCTCAGTGGGGTGAGACAAGGAGACAAGTCCCCATCTGGGACAGCTGTTATCACATGGTACTGCCAAGACTTTCGGTGGGTAAGCGAGATTCGCTGCTTTCGCGGCATTTCTCTTCAAACCACTGAACTTTGTACTCGACCTCAACTCCACCAACAGCAACATCCTTTTCTCTCTAGACTATTGTCATTAAATTAAGTTCTTCTACACGCCGTTAGAATTCTATTTTTAACTTCAATACTTCTGAAGTCGTAACCGGACTCCTATTTCGAGATCAACAGTTCATGCAGGCGGCTCCAACCACGGTACTTCCACGATGTTCAAGAAAATCGCCTATCTAGAGCTCCTTAATCGGATGAAGCATTTGAGCCTCTATTGCCTCATGAGGAGATTTGCTGTCCAGTCATACAGTGTCTTTCAGTATGCGCTCAACTCGAGGAGGTTATTCACGCTAGATTTACGCGCCCAAGTTCGCGAGTGCGTTACGCCAAGCGCTCTCATTCGTTGCACACGTCTGCACAGCAGCGCCAATCATATCCAGTGCTAACCACCCTAGAAATATCTAATTTTGGCTAGTGAGATTATTGTGGGGATGTTGTCTGCAGAATTGTTGCAATTCTGTTATCATTGGATACCGAGAGAAGCAGTCTAACATCACGTTAGCAATAGCATGATAAACTGCTGCTCGTCCAACTCTTTGCAGTTCGTCTCCCCATGTACAGAAGAGCAACTCGGCGCTAGTAGTTACACATGCCGGTCACTTAATACTGCAAGCCCAGATTGGGACCGAGCTCCATGTCCCTGTCTGACATTAGCGCTAGCCAGTGAGAGCGTCGCGCTGGCAAAATTGATTTTGACCTGTATAAACACTCGACTACCCAGGAAACTTGCCTAGTTTACCATTTCTTGTCATTCATTATTGTTGTTGCTGTTGCTGGCGTCGCCTGCTTTGAAAGTCTTCGTTGATCGAAGCATACTATCGTTTATAATATTATTTTCTACTGAACTGACGCTGGACGCCAAAACAACTTTCTTCTACTTTCAAGTCGGTCAGGGACGCAGCATTTTCATAAGGCGTTCTTTGGAGCGACAAAATGGCTACACTAGATCTCCTTCCATCTACGACTTACAGACCGCCGTCCGCTGGGCAGGACCGCAGACGCCGGCGGTCACTTAATACGATAATGGAAGATGACGAAGAATCGAATCGAGGATCATTCATAGACGTGCGGAGAGGTCGAGACAGATCTCTTCAGAACAGATCTCCGAAGGCTAGGTCCCCAAAGAAGGCGGACTGGCTTTCCCCACTCAGCGACCACTTCCCAACACCTCGAGGCAACCACTTCATGTCAGCGACCATTCCCTACTCCTCAGCATCTTCAGATTCCGAGAGCAATTCTCCTGCTCCTTCCTCAGCACCTTGGACAAGAAACAGCTACTCGACAGATGCCACTGAGTTTGACGATCTCTACGATGTATCCTCAGACGAGGAAGACAGCCGAAAGGCTGCTAGACGCAGGAACAGCAACCGACAGACAGCGAAGTTAGATCGTTCATCTGGTGGCTCTCCTGCGAGCAGAGCTGCACTCCCAACTCTGATCATTCCGTCTAGCGGAGATCCATGGCCAGGAATCACCACTTTCAAGGCTATGATTTCTCCGGCCTCAGTACCTCCCACACCACCACCGAAAGTACCAATGTCTCCCGCGATATTCCAATACCTTCAGTCGCGAGAGGTTCCCTCCTGCTCTGCACCTCCCTCCCTCGATGGCAGCCTCACCTCGGAGCAGATGGCTGCGATGTCTGCCCCGCCAACACCAATGCTTGATAACGGGAGTAATTGCGGTGAAGATAATTGGGGTAACGGAGTTCAACTACAACCTGATGCAATGGCGACTTTGCAAGCCCTTTCGGGCGGGGACGACTTTTATGAACACCAGCATGAAGAACAAGTCATCTCGTTAGAGCATGTCTCTCCTCACGAGTCGCCTGTGCGAGAGATGCAACAGAGCCTACCGCCACTCATTACGAATATCCATCGCAATGACTCCATTGTCCTCTCACCAGGGCAGCAGCGCTCTATGAACAGTCTTACCAGACTCGAGATACCATCACCTGGAGGATTTTTCTCGGCTCTATCGCCTCGTGCGAGACACACATGGCATTTGGTCGCAGTCACTCCAAACTCACCTCACCCGCCTTCATCCACTACTGCTGAGCATTTCTACAGGACGCCATGGTCTTCGGCCCCAATTGAACGAATCGTCGAAGTTCCAGAAACCATGTCTGATGGACTTCCCACTGCGAGACCAAATTTGAACGAAGGGACTTCCGACTTGACAGTTCGTCCGGAGCCCCGCCGCAAAGGCTCGGATGATACCATCACAGGCCTTCCAGCATCGAGTCCAATTGAAGAAGAAATTGTTCCGGACGAAATCTTGGCAGATTATGAGGCTGGGTACGCTCGCAAGCTCGAGGATGTAGCAATTTCCAATCTTGATCGCACAGCTATATGGTTGACAGCCCAAAGCTCCTACCTTGCCGAGTTGATCAACCCAACTGAAGATCATGACGATGAAGTCACTCTTCTGCAGCGCGCATCCAGTGTGAAGAGCCAGAAGGAAGAAATCGAATCTCCACCCCGCAAAACTGTCCGATTCTCTGAAATTGTAGAGACATCGATTATCCGAACCTCAGGCGATATTGCTTGCCCGATCCCTAAGATGAGCCGCCAGGAGTCAGCCTACTACCGCGCTTTCCAGCATTTCCTCGCACGCTCTCGCTACCGTGATACCTTCGTTCACCGAATCCCCAGATTCGAGTCACTTCAAGCTCAACGCGTTTCATTCCCAGCTGCTCATCGCGCACAACTTCTGGGCAAGTACCAGCTCAGCGTCGTTCCCATGAGTGCCAAGCGCCGCATGTCAGCCAATGTTGCTCGTGGAGATGAAATTGCCCCCGAGGACCCAGAGAAGTTGAAACGTGACAAGGAGTATGAAGCGATCAGCCAGATGTTACCCGCAACCTGGAATGTCCAAGCCATCAAGCTTCTCAATGGCGGGCGATTGATCGCAGCTCCCGTTGCCAAACGTCTCGCAAGACTCTCCTCTATGGGCCCAAAGTTGGATGGAACACCACGCGACCGAGCCAGGATCTTGGATCTGGGAGGTCAGGCAACCTGTGATTGGGCATGGCACTGTGCGTCCGAGTATCCTAATACCAAAGTCTACACCATCACAACCAAGGCCCTTCGCCAGCTTTCCAACTCCAACATCCGTGGCCCAAAGAACCATCGCCAGGTCGCAGTTGACCGCATCGTCAAACTCCCCTTCAAGGACAATCAATTCGACTTGATTTCCGCACGAGATATCTACATGATTCTTCGGGAAAGGGCCGAGAATGGCGAAGATGAATGGGAAGCCTGCTTAAAGGAATGCATGCGCATTCTCAAACCCGGCGGTTACCTTGAGTTTTCCATCATGGATTCCGACATTGTGAATGCCGGGCCCTTGGGTTTGGCTAAGAGCGTGGAGTTCGGCTTCAATCTCAAGACCCTTGGCTACGACCCTGTTCCAACCAAACTCTGGCTGAGCAGATTGAAGAATGCTGGGTTTATGGGGATCAAGAGAGTGTGGGTATTCCTGCCCATGGGCGCGAAGGTTGAGAACAAGGTCGCGGCCAGAGATAGCATGGGTGTGGAGGTGAAGCTGGAATTGGAAGCGATGGTAACGGGCAACACGGAAAGTGCGGCGAGCGTATGTGGAATTGTTGGGGGGTGGGCGTGGGAGAAGTGGCTTCTGAGATGCAGAGTGCAGACCGTAGGTGATGAAGGGACATTGGAGGGCGTACAAGATATTGTCGAGGAAGGACGTGCTTGTGGTGCAGGCTGGAGAATTATCAATGGGTGGGGAAGGAAGCCGCTTGGGAAATTTTAGGTAGCTTAGATGCATAGATTGCATCGGGAAGATTTCCTATGTGAAATACAAAGGATATGGGAAGGCGGAGTCGGGGTATAATGTATCCTAACGTCGCAAATATGAAGTAAATCCAATCCCTTTTATTCAAGTGATTGGCCTTCTCAGTGTCACAATATCTTCTCCATTTCAACTATAAGGGCCTTCTATATAATCTTCACTACCCTCCTTTTCTCGGGACCAACCCATAGCTTAGAAGTGCCTTTCACAAACGACTCATAGAGCCCAATCCGAGAGAACGCTCCGGGTGGGTCTTCCACTTCCATAATTAGCAGACCTATTGTCTTCATCATTTTTCCAGAGCCGGACTTCCCTTCACCAAGAAGCATGCACCAGGTCAGTCCCATCATCTCCTCGTTTAAGTGAGTCAAGCGATCAGAGAAGCGTGGCCAAGTATCCTCTTTATGGTCGTCCAAGAACACGGTTCCCCTAGAAGCATTGTCGGGGTCCGGGATATCCCTCGCTGGGATCATTGAAGCCTCTAATACGGCGAAGTCTTTCTCCTTCGATTCCATATCAAACACGCAGGATACCAGTTTCGCTCCCAGGCTTCTGGCGTTACCCAGATCGAATCTGAAGTCAAATTCAATCGGACCATCGATGCTGGCCCATGACCAGCTTGGAGCTCGGTATTCCGACAACTGGGGGTAGTATCCTTGATCCTTCATATTACTTCGTCGCCACGATAGCAGAGGAATGAATTGCCGCTTCCAATGACCGGCATAATATTCGTCAGACCAAGCCTCTTTAAACTTTTGCGCAATCCCAGACAGTGCTGGGAGTCTGTCCGATGCCACAGTGAGTCGCCGCCGAGTGTAGTTCTCAACCAAAGACCTCCAAATCTGGTAACGTTCAGCATCAGCTGAGCCATCTTCAACTTCATTTGCGTTTTTGACAGGAGTGAGGATATTTGCCGGTAATCGTCGAAACGGTGAGCCGCCAAGCTTAGGGTCACCTCGCACATAGGCCACATGAGTGGTATCCGGTCGCTTTATAGGAGTTGATTCGCACTGCCATATCACTTCCGTATCTGTATAAAGAAGAAGTCGAGGCGATAGAAGATTTTCTTGTAAACACCAAGCCCGGGTGAACAATGGCGCCTGCCAAAGATCTACTGCTCTCTGTGGGGCGACTCGTACTGAACCCATTACTCCATTTGGACATCGATAGGGAATTTCGACTGAGATTTGAGGTTTGGGTTTGAGAAAACCTTCTGCGACGCGGGTTGCGCCTACAACGGCGATCGTGAGAGTCGCGTTGTTGTAGATATCTCCCATTTTGCCAATTTCTTTAGCTTTATCCTCGTCGCTGTCCTGAATGATGCAGAGCGCATCAATCCATAGGTACCGGAAACCAAGGTTCCTCGTCGTTTGTATAGCATCTTTGAAAGTTTGAGGCAACTTGGACCGATCGAGGGTTTGTTTGTGGGTCTCGATGTTGTTCATTGTGGTCGTGGTAAAGCGATCTTTTCCCCAACAATAGCTGAGTGTTACATACTGTTCGTAGGTGATTGAAGCTGGCTGGAATAGCCTTGATTGAGGATCGGATATTGACCCAACATCAATAACTCGAGTTGGGAGGTACGGTTCTGGTGAGGGCGCGTCTCCATCACATGATAAAGACTCAGGATGACTTCTCAAACACTCATTGAGCCAGGTCCGAATTTGCTGATTCATATACTCATTTCCAAGATCTGTCTCAGGTGGTCGTTGACTGATGTACTTTGCGGCAGGATTATCTAGAAAGAAATGAGCACGTGTTATCGATTGATGGGTGGGCACGCACCTGCATGCGCTGAGATGGATAATTCAAGACTAAATTGATCAGGCTCGGAACTGAAATAAAAGGCATTGATGTCTCCGGCTGACGAATAATCCACTATCTCCTCTGTTTCTGCACCCTTCGGCCTCAAGGCAGTAAGAAACAATGGAACAAACTGAAGCCTCCCAGAATCGGTATTCGGATCTTGCAGCAGAAACATTCGACACAAACCGCAACAATTTTCAGACTCATGTCGCAAATCGCACGCGAGAGAATGTCTGAACCCACCCTCAGAAAAAAGGCCCCGAATCGCCTCCTTATCTGTGAGCAAGACGCTGCATACTCGGCAAAGTCTTGGGTTTTGAACTGCTAGGATGGCTTTTTCGTGGCATTTGCTGCAGAGGTTTGCGTTTTCGAACACGATGCTTGAATTGTTCTCTCCGCACCACTTGCAGATGTCTGGAATGCCGGAACTTAGCATATGAGTATTCATGTTAGTGTTGTTGAAGACTCTCAAGAGTAGATAGAGGTTGAAGTTCAAGCTTACCTGTGTCTCACTAGCTGCAGCACAGACCAATTCAGGAGTAAAAGTTGGGGGCCATTTGCTGTGAGGGGCGAATTTCTTTCTCCTCATCTCCATGCACTTGATCGGGAAATGACTAGCTGAACCTGCAAAGTGCGAATTATTACAGGAAATCTTGATCAGTGGCTTGATAACTTCGAGTATTCTGAGAAGCTCATAAGATCACGTGATGCATCTTCTGATTGGGAGCGGGAGGCGTGACAGCAGTTTCGAACTGCGGACTTTCCGTACAGGCTCATCTGAAGGCACCTGGCGACATGTTTAAGCTCTCTCCAACACACTGTAGGAAGATAAAATGCGGTCTGTAAATCGATAGGCCACCAAAACCTCCAGATCCCTCCAATAGGTAAGCTCTTACAAATCGGTCACTTTATTCGAACAGCAAAAGCGGCGCAGCAAGAGTCACCACTCTCCCATCAAAATCAACGTCCTGAAAACAGCACCTCATAACTTACATCCACCTATGTAGGTCGTATAATAATCATACTCTCTCAGTGAGTGTAATCAAGCTTCAAAATCCTATCATCTCTGACGGTTGTACAGTTCAACCAATCCAAATACCGCCCAATATGGCGCCAAAGCCATCGGCAGCGCCGACGGCAAGCTGGCTGTATGATTTGGTTCTCGGTATATTCGCACCGTCCCTCGACATCTTCTTCAGAGAAGTACAGGTGCGGGGGCCTTGGAGAGTACCATCGGAAGGCGCTGTGATTTTAGTAGCTGCCCCACACGCCAATCAAGTTCGCCTTATGACATCAATTGGATCGGACAAGACGACTGATAATGTGTATAGTTCGTTGACTCGTTAGTCCTTATGCGCATTATGAAGTCGCTGAATCGACGTATATCTTGGCTCATGGCAGAAAAATCTTTCGACAAGCCAATAATTGGTCCCCTTGCTACCCTAATTGGTGCTGTACCAGTCTCGAGAGCTATGGATAACATCAAACTAGCCGAAGGTGCTGTGCATCTTCTGGACCCAAACGGGGATCAACGCTTGTTGGGAGGAATTGGAACCAAGTTCGATGGACCTGGGTTCGAAGTTGGAGGGTCAATCTATTTGCCGGCAATCAATGGCGAATCTCAGAAACTTGACATCGCAGAGATATGCGGTCCGGAGAAGGTTGTTCTCAAGGCAGCGCCTACTGCAGAAGCCGTTCTCCATCAGCTGTCTCAGCCAGGGGGAACAGGCTTCAAAGTTGCACCCCACGTCGACCAGACGGACGTTTACAATGCAGTATTTGAAAGACTTCGCAAACATGGATGTATCGGAATATTTCCCGAGGGCGGAAGTCATGACCGCCCAGATATGCTTCCACTCAAAGGTGCCTCTCCAGTTCTGTCCAAGAGTGCGATACTGACAGGACATAGCCGGAATCGCAATCATGGCGCTCGGTAGTCTCTCCGAAGGCACTCATGTTACAGTCGTTCCTGTGGGTATGAATTACTTCCACGCCCACAAATTCCGGTCCCGGACAGTCGTGGAGTTCGGAGACCCAGTGGAAATCTCATCTGATCTCGTCAGCAATTTCAAAAATGGCAAGCGACGTGAGAGTGTTGGCGAGTTACTGGATAGCATTTACCAGTCCCTGGCGGCCGTTACAGTGACAGCTCCAGATTTCGAGACTCTGATGCTTGTTCAAGCTGCGAGACGATTATACACCACGAAAACGAAACAACCTCCGCTCTCTACAGTCAATGAGATCAATAGACGTTTACTCAAAGGATACACACGGAACAAGACAGATCCACGAATCCAGACTCTTTCCAAGTCGGTCAACCAATACACTCAGCACCTTCGACTCCTCGGTCTTCGCGATCATCAACTGGAGTACACCCGCTTCTCAATACTCGGGGTTCTGTCGTCATTGATATACCGCATCTCAAAACTCAGCGTTCTCGCCATTGGAACTCTGCCTGGTTTAATCCTGTTCTCGCCAGTCTTCATCGCCGCGAGGACATATTCCCACAAAAAGACGAAAGAAGCTTTAGCCGCATCAAATGTCAAGATCCGAGGCAACGATGTCATGGCCACTTGGAAGATTCTCGTCGCTGGATGCCTGGCGCCACTGCTTTACACGTACTATGCAATCGTGATTGCGTTGTGGACGCGATACAACCATATCAATGGTCTTGTTCCCGAAAAGGTTTCTATCTGGGCCATTGTCTTAGCTGCATACGTCGTCTTTCCAATGCTCACATACGCAGCTCTGATCTTTGGAGAGACTGGCATGGATATTCTGAAGTCGCTGCGGCCGCTTGTGCTCTGTCTGTCGCCATCTTCGGCCAGTATCCTCACTCGGCTGCGGGAGCAGAGGACTGAATTATCTCGACAAGTTACGGAGCTTGTCGACACATTCGGTCCCGATCTCTTTCCTGATTGCGACGCTGCGAAGCTGCCGCATCCTAGGAAACTTTATCGCAATGTATCACCGAATGATTCTCTGGACGATCTGGCAGATACCGAGTTCTTTTCGGTCGTCGAGTGATTGCCACTTTGTCATGATTAATCTTCTTTCTAACATCCTTGTATCGACATTGCAGAATTAGCAGCTTCCAGATACTCAAGAAATACAGCTCTAAGCGTGACACTATACAAGATCCAAGACAACATGCTGATCACGTGATGTAATTAAAATGCACGACTCAAGGTGTAAAGGCCAGCCTGAAGTTTCAGGATTACTCCATTTGAGTAGAGATAGTCAAGGTTTGGGGCAAACATTTTGCATAACATTACAAATGGAGGTCTGGGTGGTTGCAGTGCAAAGCTTACCTTGAATGTGCCAGCTGAAGAGCAGCAACAGCAGTGATTCCTCAGGTCATGTGAATCGCTGAACTGAGATACTATTGTCACTCATTTATCAGTCACTGATAGCACTTCACGTGGGTGGAGAAATATGCAATGCGTCTTCTGATCTTCCCCTTTTCCTTTGACACATCTTGCTATGTAGAATGATAACTATTTATGAATCTACGTCTTTCAGCTGTCTCGAGCCATATGAATTGCGTTCAATGAGTCCTGAGTGTGACTCATTGAGTGAACTTGAATGATTCAACTTCTGCATACAAATTCCTACAGCTATATTCATTTGAGATTTTTTCGTTGTCTTCGTCCTTTGTCCCTGGGTCATGTTTTGATTGGGAAGCTCTGGGGAATTCTTTGGGATCTGTAAGTATGAAGCCAGTGATGAAACAAACTGACAATCTCTACTTTCTTTTAAATCTAACTGCTGTTGGGGGTTTGTAGACATATCTCATGTGTCTCTTTCATGGTACTAAATGTTTTTTCTCTTATACTTCTGTATATATAAGACCTCCCCAGTCTTAGTGAGGCCATCTCCCTCCTCGGGAACTTGCCCAATTTGATCGATATACTTCGTACCCGCTCCCTGACCACGATATCTCAACTGTAGCACAAAGATTGCCAGCGATATCGCTCTCCAATCTCCAAGCAACTTTGAACGAACGAATTTCGCCCCTTCGATATATCCTCGCCATCCACAGTCGCGTGAATAGCCTAGCATAGCTTGTCTCAATGCCGTTCCGCCATAAATGCTTTGTCATAGCCCGCATTGGCAGCCATGACCGCTATCGTTGCCTGGCATTCGTCCAACATTACGTGACTTCGAGAAAGGACATCTTGAACGCGGTTCTTCAGCTCATCCACATCTTTGACTCCAAGAAAAATGAATGGGCGCTGGATCATGAGCTAAGATGGGCCAAAATCTTCAAGAGTCTGAATGGGGACCGAACAATGTTGATCCGAAAGATAAGAGAGGTGTGTCGCTCCCATTCACTACCGCTTGTTTGGTCGTCGGCACCGCTTTAACCCAGGTGTCTTGATGAGAGAAGGCTTTCAATGCATTCGAGGGTTTGATAAGTCCTTCGAATTCAACCAAGACGATGGCGATTCCCGTGTTACTTTCATGGACATCACTGACACGACGCTAATTCGATACTCTTTCGCTGATTCCATCAAGGGCGCCATGGTGCCACTCTCCGCAAGAATGCATTTCCAGTGATGTCAGCCCTCTACAAAGAGGACCTGGGCACGCTTGGAGATCGACTCTGGAAGCTTGATCCATACAGGCTTATCCCAGCAAGTGTCTTGCAGAGCATATGACCGGTGGCGACTGGCTGGGCTTGCCATCTGGATGACCACTTTGACTACGGTGTGTGCCATCTGCGTGTCCCGTCTAAACATTTCAATTATCCGTTCAAATGTTCTTTTTAACTGGCTTTTTTCTTACAGCACAATGTCCGGCAGATTCATAGCCAAACCGCCAACATTAGCTCTACCCACAACCGTCATCCTACACTCAAGAGTCAAATATATTCCATATACATAGACGATCTTCTTTCTGGTTCTCCAACTTTTCATCCGTCTTCGATGGCGAATTGATTGCCTGGAACTTCCGTAATTGTTTGAAATCCAGATTTTACGAGGATCCAGAAACTGTGGGAAGATTACCAGTGGCTGGTTTCTTGATCAAGGTATCCATCGAATGGGAACATGACCAACGCAAAAGAATTCTTGACCTGAGCCCTTTCAATCCCCTACAGGCGCATCTCTATGAGATACTACCAGAGCAGAACCCGGCACGAAGCATTGACCGACTTCGGCCTGTCTGGAAACCAGCACATTGGTGACGAGCTGTTGGTGAGGGTTCTGTCAAAGTATCTCAGACATTGCAGTTCCGCCGAGCTGATGACATGCGGCGCATTTTGGCGTACTCGTGCGCAGCGGCTACCCTGAAACCCTCCGTGGCCGAATAAAAACAGAGAAAGTCATTGCTTTGTCCAGATACTGGTACAGCCATCTAATGGATATTGGTGCTGATGATAAGAAGAGATTGGATAAGATGGAAGACTCGGTACTGTTTGAAGAGGGTAAATAGTCATTTTTGTACATTTCTGAGGCTTTCAGGGAAAGCGAGTGGTTCTTTGCTCCCAGATACGCCTTCATCACGCTCAGGACACTTGTCGAGGGGTTGGTGATACACCCAAGGTCTTCTTTGCTAATGCTGAGAGATTCCTCCATTCTGTGTTCCAAGTCTGGGCGCAGAAGTGGTCGTCGAGCTTCGGGCCCGAATGTTGAGACAGTGGAAGGACCGCCTGAAGTGTTCTGAAGATTCAAAGCTTTACCCGAGATTGTGCGGTATGGGAAAATCGAGTTATATTTGAAGGGCTTTGCTAATAAAGCGAGCTTGAAGCGGTGTAGGAAGGCAGAGAAGAAAAGAGTAGTTCGGAGAGAGAGGCTGTGCCGACAAAAGCGAGCACGGCTATCGACAATAGAAAATCATGTTTGGAGGTGCTCATCTTTGTGTGACCACTTCTCAGAAAGCGGTATCCAAGAATTCACTGACGCAGCAACACCAGTACCTCATCCCCGATATGAACGACAGTTGTGAAATGCCCAGAGAAACCGCAAGAATGCTATCAATCCAGACGTAACATTGTGATACCATTGGCTAGGCTGTACAGCTCGTACTTTGGCAAACATACCTATGCGTTAACATTTGCCGTAGTCATGAATTCAATGCCGAACGAAATCTGGTCACTTTCACCCATATTTCCTGAGGGTCAGCAAGACTATCACGAAAGCCTCATAGGCAACCAAATTTATACGACAACGAGAAAGCAAAATCTCTTGCGCAATCTGTCCCTCATTTGCACTATGGGATCGAGAATCAAGGCAAGAGTCTCTTCGTCTACGGTAATCCACGCCACTTCCTCGAGCTCTTCTCCGACGTGGAAGAACTGGTATATCATCAAAGCTCGCATGGTGAAGTCGAAGCTGAAGAAGCAATTTCTGGCAACAGAGGTATGTGTTATATAGCTATTTCTTCCGCTCTGAGAATAATTTACTACCATTAAGCTCATGTCTTGGCTTTTAAAAAGCGGAAATAAAAGGCCGTCTCAGCGACTCCTCAGAACTCCTCAGAACTCCTCAGAACTCCTTTCTAATGCCCTCGAAAATTCAAAATTAAACGTCAAATTTGTGAACAGAAGTTTCACATTCATTTCCATCCTCACAATATATTATATATTCCCTCACCGGGACTCTCATTAACCAGTACAACCGAAGAACAATTCATTAGAGAAACCTGACCCTTGGGCCTTTAGCTTCGGACTAAGATCGTCTTGCCTGCTCCTGGACTTCTCAAGTCTCACTCCTCTGCTCATCTCGTTTCTACCTAGTCCCTAGACTCAAGTATGAGAGACTTGAAAGTTAAGAGGAAGGACCTTCTTGCCGCGAGAATGACGACGGAAATTATATCGATGAAGAAGTTTAGAATGAGGACGACTAGTAGAGCAGCTCTGCCCAACGCTCGGCAGCGAAGAAATGAGAACTCTCCCAAGGTGACGTTGAAGACAAAAATCGTGTTCGGAAGGCCGTGTGGTATTGAAGTACCACTTCGGGAAGACCTGGACTTGGGGTAAAGGATAGGTATCTGGTTGATTCTAATCATGGAAGGAACGAGATACAGCCATATATAGGTATTGATGCCTCCTAGACAACTAGCCTAGTTGAATTTGGACACCCAAGTTTTGTATTTGGGCTGAACTTAAAGGGATGATGACTGGACAAAGCAAGTTTTCGTCTGGAGATAGGCGCTTGCATAATGATGTACAAGAAATTCATTGGAAGATAGTTCATACACCTAATCAGAACCACATGAAGCCCATGGCACGAAGATGACCTTTCCATCTCCTCAACCAAAGCAGATCCCCAACTCCACCCCAAATTCAAGCCCTCCTAGATATTCTTCCTCAGTTTAATCCCAACCATACACTGAAGCGGCTTCCTTAAAAACCCCTCCCTAGTATCCAGCTGCTTCTGATAGAGGTCAAAATCATATCTCCTAAAGGTCGTCCCCACAATAAGCGCCAACTCCATCTCCGCTACATTTCTCCCCACACAACTTCTCGGTCCATAGCTGAAAGGAATAAAAGCGTTCTTTTGACGCTCAGTCAAATTGTCCCATCTGTCCGGCACGAATTCGTCGGCGTTGCTGCCCCAGATTTCTTTCGAGTGGTGGATGGTGTAGGAAGGGATGGAGAGCACGGTGTAGGGCGGGAAATGCTTGCCGAGGATCTCGATACCTTCTCCGGGTGGTACGACGCGGGGGAGGCCGAGCGAGGAGGTGGAATGGATGCGGAGAGTTTCTTGGATCACGTTGTTCATGTACTTAAGATCTTTCACCATGTCGTAAGTTGGGACATCCGCACCGGTTGTGATCGCATCATCAAGCTCCTTCTGCAGCTTCTGCAACACACCTGGGGTCTTCGTAACCCAGTACAAGATTGCGCAAGAAGTGTTAGACGTGGTATCTGAGCCAGCGATAAGTTGCGTGAGGGCCTCAGCGGTAAGTTCTTCTCTTCCGAGCTTGTTTCCTTTCTCATCCTTCCCCTCCATAAGACGAGCCAGTAGATCAACACGTTCAACGTCCTGCTTGCCGTCCAAACGTTGCGATACACGCGCCACTGCAATACCAGCCAAGTTCTGCACCGCAGCAAGACCTTGACTAAAGAATGGATCTGGGAGGTACTTTGCATATGGCTTGAGCGCAGGCAGGCATCCCAGAGTTCCGGAAACTTCTCCGCGACGATTTAGCACTTCCACGGCTGGTGCATAGGTGATGGGAGCGCCAGGCGACATTTGGATTTCTGTGATATCCTTTCCCTTCTCCAGCATGCCGAATGGTTGCCCAAAAGCGAGATCGCCGATGATATCGAATGCTAGGTAGTTATACCAGTGTAGACAATCGATCTTTGCGAAGCCGCCATGGGCGGCCTTGGAAATTTTATCCCATTGTGAAACGAAGAGGTCGAGGTTCTGGTGCATGTATATTTCGAACTGGCCGATGCTCTTGGTGGAAAAGGTATGCGAGATGGTCTTACGCTTCCGGGTGTGCTCTGCTCGATCGCGAGTGTTGAAGAGACCTCGTTGGATGGAGACGAATGCATCGTAGTAGTCCCTTTCAAAGATTAGATAAAACCAACAGCTGGGGACAATTGAGTACTCACGACTTCAAGAAGCCATTTCCGTGGCCATAGATAGTGTTAATGGCACTGTCATCCGCAACACTGACATGGTTGGGCTGGATCCTGACAAGCTTTCCGTATTTCTCATGCGCTTGGTTAACACTCAGGTATCGCTTGCCCTGCCGAGCTTGTAGCAGCAGCCAGAGATTCGTGAACTTCGCAGCGAATGGACCAGGGATGTCTTTGAGAGCGGTGTTAGAGGTAAGATATGGGACGAGGAAGAAGAGGACAAATGCGACTGGGATAGTGTACGGAGAAAGAAGGAAGTCGACGACCGCCATTTTGGGCGAATTGATGTGCTAAAGATCTGCGACGAGGATGATCGCTAGAGGAAATCGAACGGCCTGGGAAACTTCTCAATAAATTACCGAGGGATATGTATGATAAAGGCCGAGCATGAGCTTTTGGATCCCAAACGGTGAAGTGGAAAAGGAAGTTCAATTATACATTTTAGCCTGACCTTGGCCTTAAATGCCGTTCACACAATCCGAGTCGAAATGCATTTAAAGAGGTCCATCACCCCGCAGTAGTGCGGGTCCGCTGCAGAATTACGACAAGCACTAATCGACCCCGGATCCGATCAAAGTGCGCTAAAGGAAGAGGCTGTCCAATGAAAGGGTGTTGATTATCGGTGATCTTTCGGTGTCTGAGTGAGGGTGCTGAGGTGATACTTGATGGGAGGCCTAAGAAAAACTATTTGATGTCAGAACTCCCTTCTTCAAAAGCCGTGAGGAAAAGAGGTGTCACAGGCGTTGAGTTGTGGAGAGTAAGTTCAAAGTACCCGAATCTCATGGATGCCGTGGCAAGCTGACATAAGATAGCGTATGACGAGAAAGAGACCTTACGTGGAAAAGGAACTCGTAGTAGTACATATTGGCTGTGGAACGAGTTGCAGGCATGACTGTGAGTGTACCTCCGTACAAGTACTTCATATTCGTGGTCCGTAAGAAAGTATCCCTTGTTTGCTCCATTTCTATATGCACAAGCTTTTCATGCCAGCTCCACACCCACTCCGAACCATCCGCTTTCTCTATTTTCGTATCTCATCTCATTATTCATATCTCGAGTAGTCCCAGTTGTATACATCCTGGCCGCGTCAGATGCTCTTCAAAAGTCACAGGTGCGCTCTCCTTTTCTCAACAGCTTCCCTCAGTATAGTAATCACCTCGGCTGGATCCTTTGCCCCAAATACAGCACTACCAGCAACGATAACGTTCGCCCCAGCATCAGCAGCTTGATCGATCGTGCTAGGACCCAATCCTCCATCAACCTCAATGTTCAGATCCGGGTATCGTTTTCTCAATTCCTGGACCTTTGGCAATTCAGATGCCATAAATTTCTGTCCTCCAAATCCGGGGTGAACAGTCATGACTAGCACCATCTGCAAACCATCAGCATTTCACCCATACACCACTAAGTGAGGCTGAGGAGTTGGAGCTCACATCCGGCCGTTCTTTCTCCTCCTTATTCTCCAAAATATCCCACAACACATCAACCTTCGTCTCCGGCTTAATCGCAATACCGGCTAACATCCCACACTCATGAATATATCTAATCATGTCCTTCGGATTCGTCTTCAGTTCGCTCGTTGCTTCGGGACTTTCGGCCGCGGTGCTGGAAATGGCCGCTTCGTAGTGGAAACAGTATAGATCACAGCCTGCTTTTTGAAATTCTTTGACCCATTTCTTGGGCTATGGGCAGATGCAATTAGTCAGTTGATGAGGTTTTGTAACAAGGAAGTGGTACCTCGGATATCATCATATGGCAGTCAAATGTTCCCCTGCCATGCTTTTCTGTCGGTCGGGCGACGTGGCTTCGAATCTTCGTGACTACGGGAGCTCCGAATGTGATGTTGGGCACAAAATGTCCGTCCATTATGTCGATATGCAGCCAGTCGGCGCCATTATTGATTGTAGTTGAACAGTCTGATCCGAGAGCCGCGAAATCCGCAGAGAGAATAGAGGGTGCGATGATTGCTGGGGGAGACATCGTGGGAATGGGTTTGAGGGTCGAAGGGGATTGCGGAAGGTTTGGATACGTAGAATACCAAATACCAATTGGAGTGATTCTCAACTGAGAGAGTGTGAATCGATTTGAGCTGTTGTTGAGGGCTTGCTGGGATGTTTTTGGGATGAATCTGATACGTCAGTGTAAGGCAATAAGGCAGAAGGTCTTATCTTAGCGCGAGATTTTTCAGATAAGGTCTGATGAGCACGGACCAGAACCTTGTCAGCCTGGTATAAAAGCACGGGGATAAACTTTGGCCTCCAAAGGGACGATGGGGAATAAACGACTCAGGAAAATACATACTGTCCGGCACAATGACGAACGTGAGGCGTGAGCCTGGGTTGATAGCTTTGACTGTAGGCGTTGCGAGGATTGCTTCTGCTTTGGCTTGGCTGCGGACAGCGGCGCGGACAGAGTATCCAGCTTGAAGTGTAAGGTGGATAGTCTTGATGCCAATAAGACCAGTGCCCCCGGTGATCAGGACGAGATCGCCTAGACATTATGAAGGTAGTTTGGAATTGATGTTGCTTGATGGAGCTATCGGAAAGTTGTGAGGTGGAATCTCGGTCGATTGCTGCAAGTGTGCGATTGACTGATTTGCGGTTTCAACTGAGGTTTGACAGTGTAGAAGAGCGGACAGGAAGATTTTTTTGATGCTGGATCAAATTTCAATCCTTCCCAATTCTCCTTTATACTCATCTTCTCCCTTCCTCCAGCTCTTCACGCCATTTCTCATCAAGCCCAGCTTGGATTTCACAATTCCTCTGCAGCTCTGCTTGCTAAGACCATCCTTCTCTCATCTCCCAACTCATTCTCAAAAGCTGACACTTGCATCAAAATCGAACTATCTTTACGCATTGTCCTGAAAAGTATCAGCCACGAAACTTTTTTTCTCAAGGCACCGTTCATTCAACTCTCAATCCCCTCTCAGAAGCTGACACACGTATCCTAATTGAGCAATATCTATTCTGCCGAATTTTGCTATTGGCGAACACACTAAAAAGTGCTTGAAAGACACTATTGTACCGATGGTTCGGGAAACTGACTGTGTGGGGTGTACCCAATGATTGCAAATGAAAGTTGGAGATACACAGCGTTTGGCATCGCGCATACTGGTGTTATCGCCGAAAATTCTTTGAGCAGTGCCGCAGGTCCGCTGAGCATGCTCTGTAATTGTGGCTTTATGTCAATGATCTCTGGATTGCTTTGAATAGCATGGCTGCAGGAGAGGTATTCGTATTGAGATACGCTTTGGATTGAGAGGAACATTCAATCCACGGCACTCGAGACCTGAGCAAGGGGTAAATGCCGAATTAATGGGCTCTATGCGCCTGTCTGCTAGATCTCGAGGGTATCTTTTAAGTCAATTGAAGGAATGAAGAGCGAGAGCCTCTGTGATACGACGCCAAGAGCTATACAAACCAATCAGAAGATGCCGAAACATCTCCAGTCCTGGACCACATTACCCTTTTTAATGCACCCCGCGTTGCGTTGCTTATTCATAGCAACGTTCTTGATGAACTTTCCTTGGAAACGGGCTTCTTTCATAGTATTTCCACTTCATGTCAGAGTGCCCAGCTTCAAAAGGAGATAATCGACTTAAAGCCTGTGCATTCATCGACGTATCAAAAGAAGCTGTGTCCGAGGAGGCTTTTTGTCATCGTTTATCGTATCCGCCAGGCCCACTTCCGTATTTGTGGAGCCAGCCCAACCAATCAGCGCCGAATCCGAAATTTATCGGGTGCCCCTGACACCTCAGCCTCAAGCTATTCTAACCCCAATTGGCACACTTGCGACTTCGAATGCCAGTTCGAGAACATTTTCAGGGACCATTATGAGGTACCGAATGTCTGCCTGTTTGCTGTGGGTATGTGGCTGCAAGGTGAGCCAACAATTGCTTTGTCCGAATTTTTCGCATTCTCTCGTCGTCGGAGGTTGCGCGGACTGATAAGAAGCGCTGCACAGCCCTCCAAACCAGTAGTTTTGAGCTGAGTACGAAATACGATGGTTTTGATGTTGAGTTGAGAATATATACGTTTTATTTCCTACTTTTCGTTCTTCATTCACTCTTTCGAAATCACGTCTTTGCAAAAGTTTTGACAAATCGCGCAACATCTTTTGATTTCCATTCCGAACTCCTATTCTCGTTCGACCAAGTAGCAGACACAGCATCATCCAGTCTATAGATCGAGTCCGGCCATCTACCCCCTTTTCATCACAACATCAAGCCTCCAACCATGGCCAACGACACTTCCACCTTCAAATACTACCACTACAACCCCTCTCTCGCAGCAGCAGCCGCATACGCAATCCTCTTCCTGCTCACGTCCCTGGTTCACATCGTCCAAATCATCAAACTACGAACATGGTACTTCATTCCAGTCGCCATCGGCGGAGTAATGGAATGCATAGGATACGTCGCTCGTATCCAATCCTCCAAGCAGTCCCCAAACTGGACTCTAGGACCATTCATCATCCAATCGATCCTGATTCTCGTTGCGCCAGCACTGGTTGCAGCCAGCATTTATATGATTCTCGGTCGCATTATCGTTGCGGTTGATGGCGAGAAGTATAGCTTGATCCGGAAGAAGTGGATGACGAAGATTTTCGTGACGACGGATATTCTCTCGTTCTTGGTTCTGTCAGGTGGTAAGTGCTCTTCCTCTCCGCCTCCATGTTGTTGGATTCCCAGATGATTCGGCCTTGATGGCTAACGTCTCTTCTTTCAAAGGATCTGGAATGTTAGCAAGCGGCAACGGCTCCAACACCGCCACAGCGCAAAACATTATCCTCGGCGGTCTCTTCATCCAAATAATCGCCTTCGGATTCTTCGTCTTCGTCGCGCTGCTCTTCCACAAACGTATGCATGCCAGTCCGACATACAAGTCCACACAGCCGGACATGCCATGGCAGAAGCATATGAAAGTTCTGTATTTCGCCAGTTTGTTGATTATGGTAAGAAGTGTAGTGAGAGTAGTTGAGTATATTCAGGGTAATGATGGATATATCTTGTCTCATGAGGCCTTCTTGTATATTTTTGATGGGACGTTGATGTTCATCGCCGTTGCGGTTTTTAATTTTGTCCATCCGAGTCAGATGATTCCGGGGCGGAAGAGGGTTCATGATAGGCAACTTTCGTTGGAGCGTTTGTGAGGTAGGGAAGTACTTAGTAGATGGTAGCAGAAGACTGAGGCCGATGAGAACGAGAAGTTAGACTCTGGACTGACTTTTGACCTTCTTGTGCTGAGGATCTTCTCAGGCATGGAAAGGTGTTCTTGGAAAGATGTTGGTTATTGGCCTGTTGAAATAAAGTGTTACTCTTTGTGATGTACAATAGATTAGATATTAAATATAACATACCCATATAGCCGCGTTGGATGCTTCCCTTCTGAATACTTGGCCCTTACTAGGGACATCAATTTTGAACAACACCTCTTCGCTTCACATCGTAACCTACTGACAACACACCCCTTCCGTGACTACCAAGACCCGCTCTTTCCGCTGCCCAGTCTCTTCATTCCCAATAACCTGTGCAGGCCATTCAAGCCAACCCTTCCATCGCTCATCCATCATCTCCTCAATGATCCTCAACATGTGTTTCGGCCAACCCTTCATCCACCATTGCCAATTCTCACTGTGCAACAGAGCACAATAAGCTGCCAGAACCAGCAAAGCCTCCGACCTCTTGAATTCTAAAAGAACCATAAATTCGTCTTCCACTAACACGGCCCAGAAAAATGCCACGCCAAAATCACACCCGCTTGCAATCCCAACCCACGATTTCCGCAGCAACTCGATGGCCGCTGTGCAAATCTTCCTTACTTCGGGCTCAGAGTATTCAGCGAAGGCGGCAGAGAGGCGATCGAGATAGCTAGTTACGTCTTCGTCTACCGCCCCGATTGTATTCTCATAGCCCTCCATACCTCTCGAGGCAATAATCGGAGCCATAGGGCCTGTTTTCACCCATTGATAGGTATCCGTGACGACAGTCTTGGTGCCGCGAAGGAGAATCAACCATTTGGTAACTGTTGGGCCCGAGTCCTCTTCAGCTCCGGAAGGAAGTCTGGATTCGGTGATGGAGCGTACGCCCTCGCAGGACTCGGCGAACGATGTTAGGACTATTAAAATCGCGCCCGCAAAGAGAGCATGGCAGTTCTCTTCAGTGATCGTTGTGAGCGTTTGCCTAAAGGTACTGATTCCTGCATTGTGGTGGACATGTGCTGCGATGAGATAATCCTCAATTTTCGCGCGGATGGCTGGTTGTTCTTGTTCAGGAGCTCTTTGGAGGAGTTCTTGATGTTGTTGGACTAAGTGGAAGGCTGAGAGGCCAAGGAGGCAGTGGAGAACGTAGTCTGACTTTAGCGCTTCCGTGATAAATTCTGTTTGATAGAAGTGGTGGAGGGTCGGGGTTGTGGCCATTGATGTGGTCGTATTGGTTGAAAAGTTGTGTAGTAGTTCTAGGTCAAGAATATTGGCTACTGGAAATGGGACGTTGGCCTGTGGTTGTGGTTGGGGAGATGGTGGAGGCGGTGTCGAAGCAGTCATGAGGGAACATGTTGTCCGACGTTTAAAGCATGCACCGCACCCGTTGGGTGATTCGTCGCACTGTGGCGTGTTAATCGGAGATCCATGAGGGATGCATTTTGCCCTACCTTGACTTTCCTTTTCTTGCACTCGATGCAACCGTTCCTTGATTTAAATTGGCTTCTCTTATGGATTATCCTGGACCGGGGTTGCATCCTTTCTCCAAAGGATAGTCAATCGACGTCAGACTGAGGCTCTCTAGCTCTCTTCGATAAAGAGAGAAGCCTCAGCAACACTCCAATTTGGTGACCGTCCTCGTTACTCGAACATGTACGGATCTGAATCCTCAGTCTCAAGATTTTAAGATTGCAAATAAGATAGAAGAAAGTCGGAGGATACCGTACGGTAGTTGAACGGAGGCTTAGACCGCGCTACGGCAGCTTCCCGTCGGTAGAGGTAAAGGAAAAGCACTTGGTCCCATGAGAATGTTCAAAATGGGAAGAACAACACACGCATTGATACGTGCTTCACACGAGAAGAAATCAGTGGTTCTGGGTCAATTGATGTTTGAGGAAAGGAGTCGATCCAGCAGCGAGAAAATGGAGTGGAGGCGGAAATAGGCAAGGCCAAGGTGTGAAGTCAGTAACAAAAGACGAACCTGACTAAGCAACTTTTGCGGTAAACTGATAGTCCCACACCAAGACCTAGCGAAGCCCCTTTTTAGGACTAGAGTCGTTGCACTTTCCCCAATCCAATCTGCGGGGAAAATCGTCCCGACTGACGTTTGGCATCTGGGGGCGCAGCAAGCAAGTGAGATCCAAGGAGACATCGCATGTGCCATCTGTCTATCCTATCCAACGTTAAACCGTGGAGGCTGAAGAGCCAAGAACCCAAGCATTTCCAAGACCGTGTCCTGAAAATCCCTCTACTCAGCCTCGTGCTCTAGCCTGATTGAACGGCACTGCTACACAAGAGAAGGTACCGATGACCTCGAGCTCGGAAACTGACCATTAACCTAAAAGCCTCAAAAGGATTTGTGTCGATAACTGTCAAACATAAGCTCGGCGCAGCCACATACGCATCCTACTCACTCTTGGCACGAAATATATATCGAGAGTGTCGTACCTACGAAATACAAATGCCAACACAGCTCCTCCGCACCATTACCCCCCTCAATCCCTTCAACCCTTCCCCAAAACCAACCAAAAACACCGCAATGTCCTCCCAACCCTGCCCCAACCTCCTTCCCTACCGCGACACCAATAACCAAACCGTCGCCTACGTCGCAGGCCCAAATGAAAATGCCGTCCCCCACATCTCCACCTACGACTCCGACTTCGAGCCCCTGATCTCCGGCCACGCAACCGCAACTACAGTGGAAGAGCTAGACGAAGACTCCATAATGCGCTTCACAGCAACCGGCCGTCCCATGCCCGGCTTCAAGCAATCCGCACTTTTGTCCATGGGTAGTGACGTGCAATCTCTTCCTCAACTCCTTCCCCGACGGTACACCGACGACTCGATCATACCAGCGATTGTGGTGGATGTCATACCTAGTCAAAAAACGATTGAGGAACAGGAGAAAAAGGGTGGGAGGAGGGGCAGCTTTCTGTCGAAGTTGAAAGGGCAGCCGCAGCCGAAGAGAGGAGAGGGGAAGGGCTTGACGAAGGTTGTTTATATGCCGAGGAGGGATTATTTGAAGTGGTTTGCGAGGGATTTAGAGGGGAAGTATATTGGGAGTGAGCCGTATAAGAAGTGGGAGGAGGAGGAGTTGGAGGAGGCGTTTAAGCAGTATAAACCTGTTGTGGAGAAGAAGAAGGGGTATAGACCTCCTTATTAGAGGTTGTAAATGAGATGCGGAGGATAAGTGGGATAGGGATTGACACTTGGTTGGGATAATGGATCGGGAGATGGAGATTCAAGATTGCGCTGGTCGTTGGGCGTTTCTATACCCTTGATTACCTCATTCAGTCTGCTACGACGTTATTGATACCTTTATGAAATAGTCCTTAAATGTTATGATTGAGTGGTTGGTCTTCTGTCATCTCCATGTACCCCGAAACGCCCTTGTCCACCGAAATCCTCCGGAAATTCGACAAGTTTTCTGGCCAAAGATCGTTCTGCCTAGGCATTGGCCCTGTGCATCTTGACCACAACTCCATCCTGCGGCGACAAGATCAGTGATATTCCCTTCCGAATCGGTCTCTTATCAAGCGCTTCGATCCTATCAAATCGTTGCAAAATCTTAACTACCACGAATGAAGCCTCATTAAGTGCGTATTGCTCTACTCGTCATTAGCATCACATCAACTTCCAAGACAAGGGATACTCACGACCAAGACACACTCTCGGCCCACCGGAAAATGGAAGGTATTCCCATCCCAACTTTCTGCCCTGCCATCGTTCTGGATGAAATTCGTCGGCATCCTCACCCCAGATATCATGCCTCCGATGCATCACGTAAGTCGAATATCCTACCTCCTCTCCCTTCCTAATAGCAAGAGGCTGCTTCCTGTCCGGTCCACCACCAGTAGGCAAGACCGTATCTTTCAATGCTTTCCTTCCATTGAGGGGGAGAAGAGGGTATAAACGCATGGACTCGTATAGAACGTGAGTGATAGCCTTGCAAGCTTTCATCGAGGTGAACGTCAGCTCTTGCGTGGGTGCATCCTCCGTCCCGAAATTGGTAATCACAGTTTCACGCAGCTTCTGGAATTCTTCGGGATGGCGGGCGAGTAGAAGCACCGTCCAGCTCAACAGCGCAGACGTCGTATCGCGGCCCGCTAGAAAGAGATGCAGGATCTGATCGCGTAGTTCAATAGGATCTCTTGTCTCAGCAACCATAGCATCAAGCATAACAAACTTTCCCTTCTGATCAGCACTCACAGTGGCACGTTTGTGGCTTGGATCCAGCGCGATACGAACGAAGCGATCCCCGAAATCTTTCACGACTTTACAGGCTTTCTTGAAGCGTCTGGAGTTGGCGAGCCAATATAGCCCACGAAAACGGATACGCCAGGAGATATACTCCTGCGCATAGTTTATGGCTTCGGCAAAGTCTATGTTTTCTTGCGCTTCTTTGGTGTTGCCTGAGTCCTGGGAGTAAAGAGTGATAGACTGGCTGTTGACTGATTCCCCGAAGAGGAATTCTGTACTCACGTCCATGGTGAAGCGATAGAGAAGTGGCTGCATGTCAACGGACTCGATCCAGCCTTTCGCATCCTCTTGAGGTAGAGCTTTGAACAGGATTTGGAGATGGCGGTCTACAGCCTCGAGGTCGGAGACCTGGTCCCGAGTAAACTGAGGCTTGAGCTGGTTGCGATAATGAGCCCAAGCCTCGCCTTCTGCAGTAAAGATGCCATTGCCTAGCATATCATAGAAGTTGTCTCGTCTGGAGGGACCAAGATCAAAGTCGTGAAACTTGGTTGCCAGAATCGCTTGTATATTTTCGGGCTCTGCCGTTGTGACTATGGACTCATTGAAGAGGCCAAAGATACGGTAGGTATTGCATCCCATTGATTGGTAGCGGGCCCGGATCATGTCTTCCAAAATGTCGATTCCTGTAAGCTGTTAGACAAATGAAGGAGGTCGCGCCTACCGAACCATATGACCGTCCAAACCGGGAAACAAGCCTCAGGGAGATCGGATGAACGGTCTAGCTTACCTTTGATTCCAGTGATCAGAATTCCATATCTTTCGAGTCCGCCAGGCAGCTTGTTTGGAAATACTGGAGCATCTCCACAGCCATGTTTGTCGCCGAACTTCTTCAAAGCCTTCCAACGAAGCCAGTTCTGGACTTGCTTATAAACGACCCAGACCACCAAGAGGAGAGCAGCTTCTTTCACAAATAGCTTCGCCATGATGAAATACTCTCCAAAATGTTGTCACAGAAAGAAGACTTGGAGTTTCTCAGAAGATGCGGCCAGCTCATCTGAACGGAATAAATACGAAGTCACTGAACCCGAAAGCAGAATGAGGCTGGAAGGGTAGTCGTAATCCGAACACGTTTTTGAAGAAAATACTTTTCATTTACAAGGCTACGCGTCCCTTTCATATGAAATTCGCTAGCAGCCTCGGCTGGCACCTAATTATCTTTCTGTGCCCAATCCATATTGCTCAGCTGCACTCTGCGATGTGTGTTTGAGGCGCAGGATTCGCATTTAAGCGAATGCGACGTTTCTGGTCGGTGCATTTCTCTCCGCTTCAAAGGCAGTGGAGATCCCTGTCTGACAATTGAGATGAACTTGCATGAGCGTGGAGCTCCGATCAGGCTCCCGTGTTGATGGTGTATTCAGCTAGCCATTTCAAGAATATCGTATTGAATTGTTAGATTGATGATAGAGAAAGACAAGCTTCGTTGGCGTTGGTGGCAGGCCAAGAAAGTCAAAAACCGTCCGAGCCGACAGGGTAATGATCTATGTGACTCGTATTTGAGAGGTACTTTGCCAAATTGAAAGACGGTCTTGAATGTTGTAGACTGACGTAGAGGAATGTGTGTTACCAGTTCATTTCGTTTTACTTGTTCTGTAGGTTCGGTATCATTGAAAGTTGGAATCAGAAGCCGAATTTCTCAATTCTCATTTACCCCTTTCATCCGACTCGCTACCCCTATCCCGAACATGGCTCACATACCTCGAATGGCTCCATTTTTCAGGCCAAACTGCATCGCACTAACAGAATGAAATTTGCACTGTATGAAACCTTCAATTGTGTGCGGTAGGTTGATCGCGAATGGTCTGCGTGCCGAAGCTCGGGAATGAGGATTGTGAGGCGGCCACATTGAGAAGCCGGTTTGTGTGACTACATCTCATGCAGAGAGCCAGACTCGTCGGGCTTGGAGTGTTGCTGATGGATTGGTCCATAGTGATTGACGGTCAACGAGCTCAATCCGAATCGCTATCCTCCGAGTCTGGGAAGCTATGGAAAACCTCCTCCTCATCACTGCTCTTTAAAGCAATCATCTCTTCCAGTCCCTCCGCATCCTCGCCATCATCGATCTCCTTGACTCCATATGCCGCACTAATATCCCATCGATCTCCCCTGGCGTTCTTGCTGACATATTTGACGAACTTTAGCACTCCACTATCCCTCAAAACAATGCTCATATTGTTCCACGATGCCGGCATCGTGAACAGCACATTGTCATCTTCGGCATCAGAAGACGTCTTATAGATTGCGGCGTCGCCATCAGCTTCATCATCGTCACCGGCCATATAGACTTCATGACCTCCCACATCCTCTGGTTCGTCTTCGTCCTCAATCTTCTTCTTGCCATTTCCCTTCCCGTTTGACTTTGCCTTAGGTCCATTGCCTTCTTCATCTTTGTCTGCCTCTTTGTCCTCTTCATCCTCGCCGGCACCCCAACCAGGAGTGGGCGTTAATCCCAGACCGAGTTCAAGTCTTGGTTGCCCATCATAACTGGTTGCAAGAGAATAGTCGAGCCCCTTGCGGAATCTTCGTGCCAAGATATCGTGATTTTCAATCTCGCACTCGGTAGCAATCTGAAGCCATTTTCGGAATTGGGGACTGGGTAGAAAGACTTCGAGGAGTTCGGTAATTGGGTCTATTTCAGCCGAGCCGTTGGTCTTCTTGGCATCTGATTTGTCCGAAGGCTGCTGGTATAGGAAACGGTGCTTGTGTGGAGGCTTAGCAACTTTCCATGAGCCCTTCTCAATCTCAGCACTCGTGGCCGGCAATGGTGCTGCTTCTTGAGCCTCGATATACTCTTTCATCTTAGCTACATATTTCTTCGACAGTAGACCATCAAGCGTAACACTCGACATCTCCAAGAAGCGTTCTGAGACTTGTTCCAGTGTATCCGGTGTCAAATATGTTGGCGCCATGTATTTCAGCAAGAAGTCGATATCGCCCTCCTCGAGTCCTTTGTCCTCGGTCAATTCGGAGGGAGCTCCCATGGCAACTGGATTTTCTTGAGGGAAGTCGTATCGATGTGGGTTCCCTTGAAGTTGCATCAAGCTGCTATTGGCGCCCCATTTCTCTTCCGCTCCCTTGACGTAGCCCTCTTCTCCAATCTGGGGAATATGATACCAGCCGCTGATAGCCATCCGGATTCTGCCTCCTTCCTTCTCCAATTGCTCCTTATTTGCCGCATGGTATACCTCCTCCACATCGTGAAAGCTCTCGCCGGGCTGTACAGCAAAGAAGCTCAATTGGTTCCACGCCGGTGGAATGACTTTCGTGAAGTCTGGACTCGGGGTCTTTGTCTTCTCTCCAGTATCATCTTCAAAGGTCTTCGTTGGGAACAACCTCAGCGCTCCTCCCCATTCCTCTCTCCATGGGATATCCGGGTCTGTCAAGTACAAAATGTAGCTAACCTTCCGGCTTCCAATCACATCATCATGGCACAACAAATGACAGCCTGGTGTGTACACATTAATTGCCATGTCCGTCTTCCTCCCACTCAATTCTCCGGATCCTGTAATCGTAGCCACGTATTTCCGGAAGGCTGAGGAGTATAATGCATCTCGGAGTCGGAGCAAGGAAGGCAGCTTTTCGAGAGCAGCATCCTCGAGACCATCAAGGTTCGCAAGATCACCAGATTGATGGATCTTATAGATATCGGTTTCTTTAGGAGTGAAGTGGACGTTCTCTTTGATTTCGTTGCGAACAGAGCGAAGGAGGTCGTCGTTGATCAGGGAGCTGATTACGCCGTGTTTGTATGGTTCCGAGTCCGCATATTCCTTGGCGTAAATTTTGAGGATATCCTCTTCGAAGAGACCTTTTCGAAAGCTTTTCTGAGCATCTTCGTCTGAGAGGACTGTTGAACGATTTCGTCAGGCTGTGTGCGGGGGGGGGTTTCGATGGCAATCGGATTCATACCAGTCTTTGCACGTTTCTTGAGAATACTCTTGCCATTATGGCCATTGGATTGAGTATCTGCCTTGCGTTTCATTTTGAATTTGGAAAATTGGAGAAGAATTGAGAGTTTTCGCAAAGTTATGGATTATGAGACCATTTTGGAGTTTTTCTATTGCCAACTTTACTGCCGTTCCTCACCGCCCAAATCCTGGCGCATTGATGCTGAAGCGCTGGCAGACTGGAATCTAAAAGGGGTTTCTGTGACAATTCATTCCGACTGGAACATCGAAGCATGATGTTATGAATTGTTGGCCGCGATATGCGTGTAAGCGCTCCGAAGTCTTAATGGACCACAATTCTCTTCATATAGTACTCCACCTGCAAGTTAAGTTCATGGCTGCATTTTACGCCTCGCTGAGTGTTTTCGAAAGGATCCATTGGACACGGAACGGCGCGCTGGAGTCAATTGGCCGCGATCACGACACGACCAGATCCACTAGGTTTGAGGAGGCAGTTGAAATTGGTGACATCCCATTCTTCAACATCATAAGTAATCATTCCAAAGCTCTCTATATGTCAGGCCTCAAGACTTGTATCACGGTCTCTTTGAATCAAACATCTTCAATACTGGGAGAAGAAGTTCATCATGAGTACTTTCGACATTAAAGCATCTCGGGATTGCTTCCCGGCGTTGAAGCAGCCTCAAGTATTCTTCGACAACGCAGGAGGCAGCCAGACTCTAGGAACAGTTATTGAAGAGTAAGTCTTCTCATCAGCGTCCAAACAAGCCTCTTTAACGTGGCTCAAGTATTCATCAATACTTGTCAAAAACCAATGTCCAACTCGGAGCTTCCTACAACGTTGGCAAAAAGTCCACTGCCCTATACGATCTTGGATATGAAGCAGCAGCAAGATACATCAACGCATCACCAAATGAAATTGGCCAGTCTTCCCTCCTCATTCCTCCACCACACTAACAAAACTCCAGTCCTTGGATCATCAACTACCCAACTATTCCGCAACCTCTCCTTCGCCCTCGACTTCCCAGAAGGCTCCGAGATAATCGTCTCGAAAATCGACCACGAAGCCAACATCGCCCCATGGGTATCCCTAGCCGCTCGTCAAAAGTTGGCCCTCAAATGGTGGGTTCCAAAGACGAAGGAGAACCCCAAGCTTCATGCTTCGGATTTGAAGGAGCTTCTCTCAGAGAAGACGAAGTTGGTCACGTGCACACATGCCTCCAATATCCTAGGCACGATCCACGATATCAAGGCGATTGCTGAGGCTGTGCATACGGTCCCGGGAGCTTTACTTTGTGTGGATGCGGTGGCTTATGCCCCGCATCGACGGATTGATGTTAAGGCTTTGGGGGTTGACTTTTATTCTTTTTCGTGGTATAAGGTCTATGGTCCTCATATCTCGATGCTCTATTCATCTTCCAAGGGCTTGCAAGCTGTCGCTTCTCTTGGGCATCATTTTAATCAACATGACACTCTTCAGGATAAGCTCGGCTTAGCAGGCTCCTGCTATGAGCTGACATCTTCCATCCCTTCCATTGTCAGCTATTTTGGACCCAGTCCATCGGAGTCGTGGGCCGCGGTTGAAAAACATGAGCATGAGCTACAAGGCACCTTATTGGAGTATTTGAGTGGGAGAGCAGATGTGACTATTTGCGGTGAGAAGGAAGCGGATTCGAAGAAGAGGGTCAGCACTATCAGCTTTCTGGTGAAAGGATGGAAGAGCCAAGATGTTGTGGAAGCAGTGGATAAGGCGAGTAACGGCGAGATGGGAATTAGATGGGGCGCGTTCTACAGTAACAGGTTGGTAGAGGAGTTGTTGGAATTGGGAAGTGATGGAGTTGTGAGGGTTTCGATGGTGCATTATAACACTCGTAAGTCTTGTACCTCTACATATCTCTGAGTTATTACTGACTGTTTTCTTGCAGTTGATGAGGTGAAACAATTGCTTGGGATTTTCAACCAAGTGCTTGGGAAGGCATAGTTGACAAGAGTCACAAGCATTCATAAATTCAATATATTTTGAATCCACAAACTTGCCCATTTTGAATCGCCAAGGCTCTGGCTCCGTGTATAAGTAACGAGGTGAGCTCTTACCAAGAGTGCATTTCCCATATTAAAATCAAAGAAGTGAACCATAATTCAAACAATAAGATTAATTTCCACATGGATGCTGAATAGCTTAAGACCTCTCCGTTCTCTACCCTTTCAAACTAGTGAAGTCATGGCCAGCGGACACAAGTCACGCTGAAGACATATCGCTATCGAAAAGATTGCTGTTAGTGAAGATTCTGTTGTTGGCGAAGACGCTGTGGTTGATGAAGACGTTCATGTTCTTGATTGTCCAAGCATCACTATAGCTCTAGGTTCCACCAGCGGGCCTAAATGATCATTTTCAATCCTTAACGACATAAATATCGATACCAGACAGCAGGACAGGGGCTGTAAGTTGACAAAGGCGTTACTGGGAGGAATGTTTGAGTAACCATGAGCACCAAGGTGTCTTTGAGTGCTCCAGTGAGCGCTAGCGCTGTTTACGTCCCAGCCTTGCGATCCTCAGGACGTCCTTAACTGCTTCAAACTATGCCAGTCTCTGTGCTATAATAAGCCCTGCATCACCTTCCTTTCAACCTCATATTCCATAGAAGAAGGCTTATCGATTGATTCACCTGGATCGAAGGATTGTCTTTCTTATCCCACACAGCTCTCTTCAGACCTCAAGCTGGTAAAGTAAGGGAGCTTTGGTTTTCTTTCACAGTGTAAGATAGAAGCCTTTCTAAAAGATGTTTATTTGCAAATCCATTTCTAATCCCTAGTTGCTTCCAGCAGCAGTATCCCATGGAATGCTACATCAGCATTTATGCAAGCAGAGTAACCTCCAACGCCATCCCATGCCCCTTTCCCAATAATATCATAGCCTCATAATGCATAGCCCCAACGCCCGAATGCCATTCTATCACAACTCATATCATCATAACTCATCTCTTCCCACCCTTTCTCGTGCTCATCTTTTCGATTCTGTCCCTTCCAAACTGATATGGAGCCGCCACCCCAAGATCTGCAGGTCGTCTCTGTCCATCACCACCATATGAAAGCTGCCCATCCGGTCCTAAACGCTGCGGCATGCCCTCTGTAGGTCGTGCCTGCTGATCTGCATGTAGCTTATCCAGGCTCTCACCAACCACCGCATATTGATTCCAGTTGATCGGCGGAGCGCGTACAACGTTCTGCGGTGTAGGTAGTTTTGGCCACGCCTTCCCATCCTTCTCGCTTTGCTCCTGCTTTATTCCCTCATCGTCATCTTCGTCCATATCCTCATCGTCCTGCGAAGGCGCAAACAAAGAATCTCCCTTCCCTTTAACCTCTCCAGCTGCTATGGCCCGTGCAAATCCCTCCGGATCCTTCATCGCACGCTCCTTTATAGCCTGTAATGACTGTATATCCTGTGTCGCATTCCGTGCCTGCAGCTGCAAAATTGAAATTGCGCTCTTCAGCGCCAGCGCATCTGGGTTGTCATCGAACGCTATCGGCACAGGCGCAGGCTGTGGGATGGCTGTCTGATGTGGTTGCGAATGCGTGTATGTTTGTCTCGGAGGAAGGGGATTTCGGGAACTGCTTGGAGTGGCGAGATGGGCGGGATCCAGAGTTGGTGTGATGGGCGAGTAGGAAGGACGAACGGGAGAGGCGGATTGTGAGTGTGAGGGAGAGTTTGGGGAGTGGCCTTGTTGGGATTGTGGAGAGGTGTCGACTGTCAGGCCGGGCATGGTGTTGTTGGTTGGAGGAGGCATGGAGGAGAGGCTGAAGAGATCAGCCTGATAGAAGGCCGATCTCCGATGAACGCTAGGAGCGGTTGAACGATTGACCGACAGAGGGGCGTGATGGGGTCCGTGCATGGGGACTTTTGGGCGCGTTGCAGATAATTTGAGCTGTAGATATCCGACTCAATGAAAGCCCTCAAGGAGGGCGCAGGAGATCTCCATTTAAACGACCCTGTGAAATTTAATGCTCCAGGTCTTTCAAGTGATTGCAGTGAATTCCTCCTTTTATTTGAGCGACTGAATCGATAATATGCAACTGGCAATGTAGATCGCCCGTGGATGGGAGAGATCTCTAATCTTTCAAATAGACCCAGCGATTGAATTTTCAGGACCGTATTCCTACAGTACTTGGCCCCTCGAGCAGATAGGATGAAAGGTTTACAGTTTGCGTTAGTTGAATCTACCAGTAACGTCTATCCCTGCGTACCGGGACGCCCCCTATAACGAGACAAATCGTAGGTACTTCGAGTTCAAGCGACATAAAATCTATGAACGCTCCAAAATTTCTATCCATTTTCATTTTTAGTTGCACTCTATCCCTCCCCGAACACTCCTGACCCATCAAATCCGAAAATTATTATCGCGTCGTCGCCGCCCCTTGAAATTACAAAGAGCCTTCTTCTACACTATAATAAGACCCCTTTATATGCGACACCACCATTGAGTCTTTTTCACCTTTTAAATACATGGATTGAATGAATATGGATTACTAGGCTCTATTATAATGCTAAAATGCTATTGCCACTCTTGTGGCGGCTGGGGCGTGGCCTGTCACACGACGTCGGATGATACTATACCTCCTCTAATTAAGCGATCAAGGATCCTGGTCAGCGGCGGTGTGGTGATAGCAATCTCGGTAAAATTATATAATAAAATCTGTGGCTGCGACGCTTGTGGCTGCGCGTACCCCGCCGGGAAATTCCCGTGTGCCGACATCTTCCAACTAGAGCAAAACCAGCTGTCTTCCACTTGCGGCTTTTCCGAATCTTCTTTTCTCAAACAGTTTTGCGCTCTGCCTACGGAGATTAGAACGACGAACTTCTTTGGTTTAGCCCTAGCCTCTAAGGGACTCCTGTTGCATAGTTGCTAACGAATTCCAGGATGACCTCATCGATGACGGAGCTCGTAAGGGTCGAAAGGTTGTCGAGAGGAGCACGGTATCAGCGCCCAAGACTGTGATGACTTGGCGAAGACGTTAATAGCAGCTCAGATAGTGACAGAACTACGCCAGAGCACGCGTTCATTACACATATCCATCGCTGACACTCTCGATGAGTCGACCAAAACAGCGGCTTATACGTCCGCCCCGTCTACCGCGCACAAATTACCGATAATGGATCCTCTTCCGACAGTATTAGTGCTCTATTGGTCTGCGAGCACTCTTCGAGTCGAGTGCCCCTTCTGTCTTAGTTCCCATAGGCACAGGGTCGGAGACCCCCCAAAAGACATGTAGCGCCGTTCTACTGATTGCTACTATATATCTAGCAGACAATCCTACTAAATCCTATATCCCGACAAAAAATCCAACTTCACTGTCCCTTTTGGCTAAGAGTTGGACAAAGAAGAAAGCATGATCTACACTGTAACTTACTAAGGCCGCCTCTGTAATCCTCTTTCGCTAAGGTCTTAGCCCCGGCGTCTGCTCGATAAACACCAAAACTCGAGCTAGCTAGATGAGAACAATAAGGCTGCCGCACAAGATAACGTCGCGATCGTAGACTCTCTGGATAGTATAAGATTATCTAATTCCGAAGAACTCGATAAGTAGTTAACCCATGTCGATAACGTATCGAGAGATCTTATGCACAACTAATCCTTTCGCTATTCACGTTTTTTTTAGTATACTATTTAAAGGATATAAAAGAACTCGAAGCTTTTTTCCGCGAATATCCCGAAGACTCATTTGCGAACACCGTTAACCACGAAGGGGACAATGGGATCTTTTTTGCTACAGCTAAAGATACTAGGTTAGATACTATCAAATAGTTAGAGCAAAAGGGAGTCTTGCAATATGGTCACGTGATGGACGAAAAGGGTAGGAGAATGTGGTTGGATTATTAAGTATGAAGATACTGGAGATACTGATGAACAAACCAAGTACAGTAGTCTGTACTTATAGACAGGAATCCTCCCTATGACTCATAGAACACGTCACACCGATCAAGTGATCCTATGACACATGACACCATATGACACCATGTGACTCAGCAGGCAGCATTATCTGCCTAGAACCAGAGTCACCTGATTACTCATTCCAACAGGGAGTCTCTATTGACTAGAGGAACTATTACGGTAGAACTGCATTAATGGAGGCTACTCTATAAGGACGCTGCGAAACCGTCTAATACCTTATCGATAATAGCGCAAGTATATATGCAAAGGATGCGAATGGGCACCGTATATCTGATTTAGTAGCCGATTCCAAGCGAAACGAAGAAGAGCGTATATCTCGAGCAAATAATATAGTAATAGTACGCCTAGATGCAAATAAGAAGCAGAGACAAATTCTAGCCTACTTGACAAGATAAGAAACCACTAGCCGGGGTTCTATTAATAGAGCGACGCAATCCTAAATCCATCAAGGGTATTTTGGCAAGATATCGCCGAACTTGCTTTCGTTTTATAAGACTAATATAAGTTATAATATCGGAGGACCTGGGGAGGAAATTAAAGCATTCGCGAGGCTTGATCGAGGACCGCGGTATCCTGTTATAAGTGCAAGGAGTAGCTGCTCGTAGGGCCATTGGGCAGACGTTTTAAATAATAAAATATAGACGAGGAAAGCATAAGACTTTTGTAGGATCATTTACTTCGACGTCTTGTAGAGCTTCGCATCACACGTAGAGAAGCAGCTCATTGCGTACTACATGGATTGGCACTGGATTTTCGACGAGGATGTTTGTTTATCTGTAAATATAGAGTCGTCGTAACGTACGAGCTTGCGTGACGTTCTTCCGAGTCTACCACTTACGATTATTATAGTCAACAAATTGCGGATGTGCTCTAACTGTTCGCGTTTCTACGACTAATTCTATAATTATTTTAAAAACGTTCAAGTACGGATCATTTGTGTTGGGGAGCACGTTAGAAGCAGTTAGAGCTGTATCGCTAGCGTAAGCCTGCCTCCAACCAATGCAAGTCACCTTCCGTAGCCTCCACTAATACATCCGCGCCACTGGAGCTCTCCACGGTTCGGGCTGAATCTCATCCTCTGTAACCTGTGTTCTACTGGCCAGCATCACTAAGGTACTCGCTGGCTTGGGGGCATTGCTCATCCGCGCTATTTCGTTCGCGGGCTCTGGCGCCTCAAGTTCTGCACTTTTGCGCTTTTGCCCATATCTCGCCGTCTTTGTATTATCTTCCTCTGGCTCGGGCGGACTACTCTTGCTCTTCCGACTGCGCTTCCCCTGCCTTTGGCTGCTTAGGTAGAATCTTTTACGATACGCTTCGCTCGTGCTTCCTCAAGATCCTTATAGCTTATAACCTTTGCCTTTCTTAGTACTAACGACTTTATTAATCGGCGAACCTTAGCTTCGTTGTTAATCGTAGTTAGGAATTGAATGTAGTCCTCTTGCAGGATACTTTGGGCAGAGGATTTTTGGAAAGCTTTAGTATAAATCTGTAAGTGCCTCGCTAGGTTCTGTTTGCTCGTTTCATCGAGCGCATGAGTATCCCGTTAGATGATTAGCTTTTACAGCAATATAAAAGCCTCTACTAATACTAGCGTCATAGGCGTTTGCGGTTCTACGTCTTGCCGACAAGACTCTACCTTTACCTTATCGGCTCTTGGAATGGCTGGTTTAGCTAGGGGGGCGGGTATACTTTTAAGTACCCTATTTGGATTGAACGGGAACAAACCACTTACAGCGAAGCCGGCCTTGATATTCTTTGGCGTGAATGCTCTCTCCCTTGTAGGGCTATATAGAGAGGTGAAGTGCTCCTTACCGATCGTATTTATGCCTCCTTGCTTGAGTCGATCAACTTGGTCGTAATAAGCTGCTTTGAGTGGAGTAAACTGTAACAAGAGCCTAGCTCCTGAAAGTACACGGGCGATTTCACGGGCGATTATACGGGCGATTA
>NXFV01000362.1:0-57511 GCA_002803225.1 Gamarada debralockiae | reverse complement strand
GGAGAAAGACGACGTCTCGATTGTATCCAATTTACATTTATAAGCGGCCGCGAATCAATACACTGTTTTGCTGTGATCGGGTACAATTTTAAGAGCCAGCTACTCTTTCTCTCAACCGAAGGACAAGGCAAAGGGTTCACACAGCAGAAGTATGAGGCACAAGTCTTACGAGGAGAGCTTGGCAACATTTGCACGCGACTACATAAAGAGAGGCAATTACTAGGGGAGTTCTGTTGTGATAGAGACTATTTTGTTGTTGAAGATGGAAGCCGGGTTCATGGTAGAAAGGACACACGAAGAAACCAAGGTCTTTGCAATAAAGCACGAGTCGAATGCTATATTACTACGATCGAGTGGCCTCCCTCGTCGCCTGATCTTAATCCAATCGAGAATGTCTGGCGTATCCTTAAGCAGCATTTACGGAATAGGAAGCCCCATGGCGGCTGGAGCCTTATAGAGTTAAAGGAAGCAGTACAAGATATCTGGGAGAATGAGATACACGTGGAAGACTTCAATCATTATATAGATTCTTTGCCAGAAAGGCTGCGATTAGTTAGACTTAGAAAAGGTGCTCAAACGCACTGGTAATAGCAGCATGTGGCAGTATAATTAGTGTTGCAGGGGGGTGACGATGAATTCCTGAAACCCCCTTTCGTACATGCCCCTGTCAGACAGTGGCTGGTAGGAGAGGAATCACGTGTATTTCTGGGTCGCTGACGACTTCTTTTGCCTTTGACGGAACCTTCCAATTGTTCCGAGATACTTCACTATCCAGACTCCTTTCAAGGCTTCAAGTGTTCAACTTTCTCTCAAACTCTTCGTCCAAAGTAATCGCCTCTTATCTTGGCGTCAATTTACCCAGGCACTTGGCGTCCCATCTCTGTTCAACTCAAGCTGTGCTTCAGCTGGCTTACTGCAGATCAGCTCGCTATCACACCACCATTTCTCGAAAGGAACATGCTAAGAAAAACGCAGATAATGGGATCTTAAGTTTCGCAAAGTGCATCAAACCGGTAGCAAATACATGTCGAGGATGGATTTTCCCCGTTTTTGTATTCGTACTTTTACTTTTGCAGCCCCGCAATCAAGTGGCTGAGAGACACTGAAGTGGGATGAGAGGGATGGTGGGGTCACGAACGTGTGGTCTTCGTCGCCAACTGAGAGAACATCTATTTTTATATAAAACCCACCAAGTTACACCGGTTCTTTCAACCACGAATAGCTTCGTCAACAAATCGAAAACACGTTGATCTGCAGCGCAAGCTCTTTGTGCGCTTGGATAAATCCTTCAACCCCTGACGATCTTAAGAGCCTCTTCACCCTGCCAAGCAGATGTTCCTGTCAAAGATCAAACGGCTTTATGCTAGTTCTTCTTCCGAAGATGATCAGAAAAGAAACGAAGAACGCCTGGTCTTTAATCTGATTACGAGGGGCTATCAATTCCGGAAGATCAGCTGGCATGATCTGCTTAATGCAGTGGCGGTTTCATGGGAGGTGGAATGGTGGTTGAGGTTTATTGGAGGCAAGCGTTTGAAACTTCTCTTGGCTGAAAATTAGAAAGTAAATTTAGAAAGTAACAGCTGGGAAAGGCTCTCGAGCCTCCCTAAAACCAACACGCAAGAGCTGCGCAAGAGCTGCGCAAGAGAAGACTGCCGATGGGACAATTACCGTTTCGATGCAGCGCGTCACGTGGCCGACCTCCACCCCTCAATAGTGGGGTTCATACCAACCTCTTCTCGTCCAAACTTCCAACATCACGATCATTTCGTAGACATTTGGGACGAATGTGTTATGAATGGTATTCTTCAATTATTGACAATTGAGAATAATGTCAAACATCGTCCGCCATCCAGAGTCAATTTTATCACAGCAAATGAGCATTCACTCCACTTTCACGACGCATGGTCACAAGCATCGCCATGGACGCCTTGATGCTTCACTCCCCCTCTGACCTCGTCGGCGCCGAATCGCGGACTATCAAGAACTTCTTACAAATCGCTCGATGATTGGTTTTCTTGGCTTATCCTGCTCCCATGTCGTCGTTGTCAAGATTCCGTCTACACCTGCACTTAGGGGAATTGTCAGGAAACACCTACCTCTAAGTGTTAGATTCAAAAATCAACATCGCGTCGTCCTGCGCTTCACGGCCACGAAAGTCAATTTTACCTAACAGTCGCGAAAACTCGGAATGAACGTTTTCTACTTAAACTTCAGCTTTTCGCTCACTTGAGACATTTCATTCTTTCAAAAAAAACCTCAACTTGCTCAGCTTGAGGGTCGTCATTAAGGTCCTGCCCCACTTCGTTCCTGCTGTGAACACTGAACATATCCGGCTACTCAACAACACTATAAAGAGCAGCGTTCCGCACCTCTTACGAATCATGACGACGACCTCAATGATCCAGCCCAAGTTCCTCTCCAAAGGCGACCAGCTTGGAGTTGTCGCTGTTGGCTTCTCTGGAGGACAAGTGAGCAGCTTTCCACACCTCGCCGACCCCTCCGTCACAACTGACAATTTCGCAGTGCAAACCCGGAGTCGACGCCGCGCCCTCAGCCTTGATTTCCAGCGGTCTCCTCACGCAACTTCAAGAAGAACTCGGCTACAAGCTCCACCACGATGACACAGTCCACTCCTACAAAGACCTCATGCCCCCCTCTGACCCCGACATTCGCGGAATGAAGAACCCTCTCGCTGTGTCCGCCGTCACAAAGAAGCTCTCTGAACAAGTTTACTCGCATGCCAAAGAAGGCCGATGTGTGCTTACGCTCGGAGGCGACCACTCTATTGCCATCGGCACGATTTCTGGGACTGCGAAGGCTATCCGCGAGAGATTGGGTAGGGAGATGGCGGTCATTTGGGTGGATGCACATGCGGATATCAATACGCCGGAGACCAGCGATAGTGGAAATATTCACGGCATGCCGGTTGCATTTCTCACGGGTCTGGCAAAGGAGAAAAGAGAGGATATGTTTGGGTGGATTAAGGACGACAATATGATCAGTGTGAAGAAGCTGGTCTACATTGGATTGAGGGATGTTGATCGAGGAGAGAAGAAGATCTTAAGGGAGAATGGAATTAGAGCTTTCAGCATGCATGATATTGACAGGCAAGTTCTACGACTTTTATGACTTGAGTGTCACTGACTGTAGTTTGTAGATATGGAATTGGAAGAGTCATGGAGATGGCTTTGGGTCATATTGGCAACGACACTCCTATCCACCTCTCCTTCGACGTCGATGCTCTAGATCCGTTATGGGCACCAAGCACAGGAACGCCAGTCCGAGGAGGCCTCACACTGCGAGAAGGAGACTACATCGCGGAGTGTGTCCATGAGACTGGATCCTTGATCGCAATGGATCTGGTTGAGGTCAACCCAACACTAGAGCCAGGCGTCAACGACATTGGAGCACACGAAACAGTCCGAGCTGGATGTTCGTTGGTTCGTTGCGCGTTGGGTGAATCTTTGCTGTAGACCGAGTTCATTGGGTGGGGATATGTTTTTGGTGGGGTAAAATTGGTACCTTCACAATGGAGGGGTAAAATGGGAAAGATAGGTGGAAAGATACCTTAGATCGAGCGCAAAACGTGTGCTTTCAATGAATCAAACGAATTTCGAAAAACTTCAAAAATGTCAACTGCCTTATGACATGATCCGAAATATGAAAATTACCTCGTTCCTGTCCTGTCGGTCGATCCTGGAAAGAGCGCTGCCGAGTCATCCCCTGCCACCGCATTTCCACATCTCCCAGCCTCGCGAAATCAAGATTTCCATCTGCGTCACAGCGCATCACACCACGTCTCTCCCTCCTCCAAACTCCCCACCACCATTCACTCGAGTGTAAATTGTTTGCTTGCTTGCTGTCGCTCATTCACCCCATCTTTCATCACAACTTCGAGTGTTCATCGCACGAGTGAAAGGAAAATAGGACACTGCTTTCCTGCAAGTTTCCGCGATTGCGCATCTTCCCGCTCGCTAAACCCGCCCGCCGTCTTACAGTACATATATCCTATCCAGTCCAAGGAACGAACGAATCGCGATAAGGAGTGGAGAGCGTGCCAACGTGGACGAAGGGACGATAGCTTCGTGTCTGCCACGGCATTGTGACAAGAGTTGGACTTCAAAACTTGGAATTAGGACATTAGGGATATTTAAGAAAGAATTGGAACCTGCGATTGCGATACGGAAAGAAGGAAACAAAAGGAACCTCGGGCCATACGAGAGCTGCAGCTGCAGTGTTGCGACGACCACACCCTCACACACAAACGATAAAGCTCACGGAAAGTTCGCAAACGTACGTGCGTGCGCCGAATCGAGTTTCCTCCCCCCTCCTCCTCTTCCTCCTCCGAGTAACACATCGTATCAGCATCACACTCAATTCCCCCATCCACCTACGTCCAACCATCCACTCACGCCTCTTTCGACCCCTGCCCCCGGTTCTCTCGAAGCTCTTATTAAACACCCCACCTCCACAGATCCTCCACGATGGTCTCTACAGAAAGCACAATGACCGAGGTGGTAGTGCACCGCGTGCGCACGAAATACCACTGGCCGGCGCTACAACTCAATTTCTGGCTGCTGATTATGTTGATTGGATCGTCTACTATACTGGGGATTAATGCGTCCTTTATTACGGTGCAGCAGCAGCTTCAGGTTGGGATTCCTTGGTACGTCCCTTTTCCTCCCTATTCCTTATCCCTCCCCCTTCTCCCAATCTCTTCCCTTTATTGCCTTTCATTTGAGAATTAGAATGAGTGTTGATGTTTAGATTGCGCGCAGGTACTTCCCCTACTGGATAACCGTAGCCTCCCTAACGATCCTCTTTATATTCATGAAGCTATGGCTGATATCGCAACGCCAATTGTTACCGGGTATCGTCATAATGGGGGCGTTCATACTCTTCATCCTCTGGATCGTGGGGCTCATTGTGGTCTCGATAGAGCTGTGGGGGCCGAGCGGGAGCGTCAATTCGAATTGTCAGCTCTATGTTCAGGCTGTGGAGAGCCATGGGCAGAGTGTTGATACCCTGGCTTGGTTGGAGCAGCATAGTATTTGTGAGTACTGCGGTGTTTGTTTTGTTGGTTTGATTTGGTGGGGTCAGGGATTGGAACAGATGCTTTGTATTGGGATTAAGGCTAATTTGTGGTGGGAATAGGCCAAAGTTGGATTGCAGCATGGGCTTTCGAGCTAGTAGGCTGCGTATTCCTGCTCTGGATGATGATCATGGCGTACCAAGTATACAGCGACCAATGATTTTGAATATCTGATGGGGATGTACAATGATGGTGTCAACTGGGCGTCGTAGTAGTGGGATGACGGGCGAAGGGCGGGGGACCTTGGACGATGAATACACGACGAACGCACACGAGAGACGACGGAGTGGGGAAGGCTGGGAGGCTTGGGATGGAGTGCATAATGGGGCATTTGGTGGGGCAGGATCGTCATGGCATATACAGGAGTTCTTGGAGCAAATAATTTGGGATTTCGACTTCGATTCGATGTACATATGAGATGATGGTCTGGAGAGCATATTTGAAATCCGGTGTGAATAATAGCACACTTCCGTCCACAGTTCAGAGCCAACTGGTTTGTGTTTTAAATTCATCAACTATAAATATGCAAATCGAGGGCTGCCAGGACTACTTAAGGTTCGGTATCCTCAACTCCCGGGAATCCATCACCACCGGATACAAGATGCGAGGATTATCATGGCGGGGGTTGAGCCGTTCTTGGGACTTCAGATCGTTCTACAGTGCAATGAAGATGGGTTCTCTTTGGCGCCTACTGTACCTAATGATCCTGTATGCCTTTCATAACCTTTTGCTGCTCTCCATTCCGAAATGAGATAGCGACGGCAATGGATGCATCGACAGCAAGAAATATATCAGCAACAACAATTGAAAAAAGAATAATGAATCAGGCTTCCTCTAGTGATACGGAGTAGCACATCACTTCATAATCTGCGGTTGCCTCCACAGAATAGGAAACGTAAATTCGAGGTTAGGTGAGACTGAAAAACACCTCATTAGAGAGAGATCGGCGAAATTGATACGGATTGATGTGGTGGAAGTGGAACGGTATCATTTCTCATTATAAACCATTATCCCATGACCCCCCATCCACCCGTCCAGCACGCCAATGACCCGTATCAATTCCGTCCTCCTATCTCACGATCTGGAAATCTAGTTCGAGAATTTCGAGTTGACTTGGGATCTACAACATCAAGCTCATCGGTATCTAGTTTTGAGTACTTCGAGTCGAATTGGCTTCTAATGCAACACAAATAGTATTAGGGGAGTGATTTGAGAAGCACTCTTAACTCTCGTCATTCGATGGAGGCAACTGGAGGATGGGGAGGGAGGAAAGGGGGAGGTGACATACCCAGTTTGCTTCTCGTAGAAGTTTCGTGCGGCGTCCGTGATCTTCTCGTTCTGGTCGCGGGAGAGGATGTGGCTGGTCTTCTTCTCAATGAAGTCGAGTCCTGCAACGGAGTATTACATAACGATGTTCGAGAGGTATGGTCATAAAGATACGAGGACGGGATTGCGAAGCAATTAGTTACCCTTGTCACCATAATCTTCCTGTCCAGCACCAGCATTCCCAGCTGGCTGGGCATTTGGGTCTCCGCCCTATGGTGCGCCGCCTTGGTCGTTGGAGGAGCTCATTTCGCCCATAATCTCCTTTCCTTTGTTGACAAGTCCGTCCATTGTTGCGTTCCGTTAAAAACTTAAAGTCTTGAAATTGGTAGATTTATAGAAATTGGTCCTATGTTTGTTGATGGAGGACGAAGGAGGAATTCAGGGTCAAGCAAGCTACTTATACTCTCTTCTCTCTACACTGAAACTTGGTACGAGGGAAGGTGGGAATAAGACCCTACGACTGGCTCCTGCATCTAATTGCCCTGCTCAGCTGTGATGGGCCCTTTCTCTTACCGTTCACGGAGCAGTAAATGACCTGCATGATGGCGTTGGGCTAGAACTGACGTCATTGAGTGAATTCTGATTCCTTGGGGATTCTTTGCAGCAACTAGTATTGTTCTTATACACAACATGATAATACAATGATGCGTACATATCAAATACCAAGATCACTTGAATCAGTCTATACTCACGAAACAGCGCACAGCTTGACGTGCTCATGAGCCGTTGTTGAAAATCGTAGAGATTTCATTCTTGCTAAGGTCGTGTTTTTCCGCTTTGGGAATATCACGATGGAAGGCCCAAGGCACTACCAGGCTGTGCCACATTTAGAGCCGCGGTAAAGCTATCAAGATTGTGGATCACTCTTTTATACTTCTGGTAATCCTTCTTGGCTAGTGGCTCGTGAATCTTGGATTACGACTTGGCTTCAAGCTAATAGTAGGATGGAATAGAGGAAGAGGTTGAAGTTGCACTGGAACGAGAAGCCATGATCATGTTTTCAACCAATCAGTCGGGCACCTTCCGGCCGTTGGATTTATCCCGTTTTGTTCTCGGCTATCGCAAATCTCACCTCATCTAATCTCAACCACCTCGCTGGGTCGAACGAGAGAAAGGTCGTCTAAGAATCCCTTTCTCCTCCTTTATCGATATAGACTTCATCGCGGTCGAGATTTTGATCTTCCTCAGCCCCTCATCCCACGTCGATCCCCCGCATTGATGATCGTCGCCACCACGCGGAACTCTGACGCCCTGTGACCGGGATTCGAGATCTGACCGAGATCTCTTCCCCCGACTCGCGTTACACCGCCTGTCGTCTTATTAGACATACTGTGCTACGTCTCAGATAATGAAAATCCTCATCTGGACATCTCAAACTGGCCAGCCACGTCGTCGTTCACGCTTAGATTGTGGGACCGAGGTGGCGCATTCTAGATCAGCCTCATCTCGATCTACATGCTTAACCGAGGATCGCGCTTTCTCTCTCCAGAACGAATCACAGCATGGTGTATACAGGGCAGCCTAGTAGAGGCTGTGATACTTGTAGGAAACGTCGCATCAAGGTAACTCGCAATTCTCTTCGACGTCTCTTATGCCGATCATTCGTTTGACAATCTCCAGTGCGACGAGAAGAAGCCAGAATGCACCCATTGCGTAAGGACGAAGCGAAAGTGTCCTGGGTATCGAGACCAGTTCGATTTAGCATGGAGAGATCAGACCACCGTCGCCAGGAAAAGCGTTGAGAGGCGTAAGCGCGCTCAGCAAAAAGAAGGGCGACAGTACAGCTCGTCGTCTTCTACAACCCAAATCATTGACTTCACCCCAATTCTCGAAGAGTCAAAGGAGCTTGCAGTTCCTCCTCTCTTACCAACGCCTTCACCATCTCCCACTCTTCGTGGACCTCCAGAGGACCATGCACTAAGTTTCTTTTTCACCATATATGTCCTCCCTCAAAGGGATCCCCAAGCAAGACGCGGCTTTCTTGAGTACACTCTTCCCATTTACTCCAAGTCAGAGCCGCATTCTCCATTGCAACTGTCCATCATGGCAGTAGCAACCAGCATGCTATCTGGATCGATGAATCAAGGAGATGACCCGCCCCTCGCTCGATCATTTTACATTGGCGCCGTTTCGCGTATGAAGGAGCGAGTATCCGAGGTACGTGGATGTGCAGATGACGAATTGGTCATGGCTGTGATGCTATTACAATTGTACGAGGTAAGTCGTCCAATCCCTTTCAGCTGCAGCGCAACTTACTTACCCGTGCCAGCAACTCGTCGGAAGAACGAAGAAGGTTCCGTCTCCTCAAGCTCATCTGGACGGAGCACTCGCACTTATCAAGCACCGAGGCGTTGGCAACTTCAAAAGCGAGGTCTCACGAGGGCTTCTCTATTATGTCCGAAGCATCCTAGTAAGTTTTCATTTCCGACCGAAGACCACTACTTACGTGTTCAGGTGGAGGAATGCCTTCGCACCTCCAAAGCCGTGCCTCGTGGTGTTGAGACCTGGTCAGAGTTGGCACCCGATTCCGACCAAATCCCTACTGTTCGAATGGACACTGTCAACGTGGATCTTGCAAATATGCAAGCATATGCGCTCCAACTTCTCAAAAATACCGAAATCCCACCTGGAGTCCGGTTCTCCAGGTTGATGCAAACTATCAGTTATCTTAGTGATATTGATGACCGGTTGACTGCCTGGTCACGCTCACTACCTCCTTCTTGGGTTCCAATCCGAGTCTCGGGAAAGGAGTATATACCTCCCAATATACCCCAAGCCGGGCTCTACCAACCGCATTGCGACGTGTACACCAGTATCTTCATCGCCAGTCTATGGAATAAGCAGAGACTCTCTCAAATCCGCGCCAAGTCCCTCATAATAAGCTGTCTGGCTCAAGAGCCCGTCACACCTAACAACATAAAACAACGTGAAGCATGCGAACTTGGAATCCAGCAGGCCGTGGATTATATTTGCGCCAGTGTTCCTTTTCATATTGGAGATCGGATGCAGCCCGAGGATAAGAATGTACACTATCCACAAGCGCCAGGGCGGCCAATACCGAAGGATCACTACCAGACAGGACCGGCTATGGGTGGGTGGTCGTTACTTCAGCCTTTAGGGGCGGTGTGGGGAATGAATATTAAGCTGAGGGACGGACAAAAGCAATGGATTGGCGGGCAGATGGCTAGAATAGCCCGTATTTATGGCATTCGAAGGGGACAAGGATAGCGGGCCTTGATGATGGAAATGAAATATAAGATATTTATGGGGGAACCCATCTAGTGAGCGGGGTCTACCCATGGACGACATCAATGAGGCAACCTAGATGACCCACTTTTTTGATAACAGCAACAATTGGTTCTTTTGCACATGGTATTTGGATGGAAGTTTCTCTTTGTCCATTTTTGGTCCGTTATTTCACCTATCGTCTCTGCCTTCTGGCGACCTGCAAGTACGCAGTCCAATTCTCCCCTAACTCCGATCTCTCCCTTTGCTTCCATCTAAATCCACAGACCAACTCTTTGCATATGTAGCGCTACCAATTGCAAATACACTTCCACGCTCGACTTGGATCGTCTTTGCCCGCAGACTGTCGACGATCCTTGTCAATTTGGGCGGCTCGAGGAATCACGCAGGGTCCCGTCTGCATATGAACCGAGACCACTCCACCATCTGACCTGCCGTCTGTGCCAACATTTCTCAATGACAACAGACAAGCTCTAGAACTAGGACAGATAATGGCGGCTAACATACCCAAATCTCTCCCTCCAAATGCCGTCTGGCTCTATACGTCCCCTCTCCCCTCCTCGCCAAATCAGCAGACCGTTAAACAACGCCCTCATCAGTAACAGGTTTGCTCATCCGGCCTTGGATGAGCCCTCTGCACCGCGATCTCTATCAACCCATCGTACCGCCTAGTCGCCATAGCCCGCAACCCTTCCACTCTCTCCTACCTCCCATCCTCCCCGAACATCCTTCCTCTCTACCTAGAAGTAACCTCTCCATCCGCTATAACCACCGCATTCTCTACCGCAGTCCAGAAGTTCGGGCGTATAGACGTGGTAATCAACAACGCAACTTACGCGTTACTCGGAGACTTTGAAGCATTGACCGACGAGCAAGCAAGTAACCAGATGGAGACGAATTTCTGGGGGCCCGTAAATGTCACGAGAGAGGTGGTGAGAATATTTTGGTCTATTAACGGACAGGATATACAAGGGGGAGGCAGTGGTGGGACGGTGGTGCAGATTTTGAGCTTAGGTGGGTGTGTTACGTTTCCTGGGAATACGTTTTATCACGCTACGTACAATATCCCCATAATGAGGAAGCTATTCTGACCCGAACAGCAAATTCGCGCTAGAAGGCTTCGCCTCCTCTCTCACCAAAGATATGCATCCCTCCTGGATCATCTCCTTCCTTACCCTCTCACTTGGAGGCAATAAATCTGATTTCGCGGGACGGAGCATGGTAATTGCGCCTCAGCACTCGGCCTATGCTTCCCTCAATGACACACCCTTTGCTAAGCTTCTTAAATACTTTGAGGATCCGAACGCAGAGAGTGCCAGGACGGGCCCGGTGGTTATGGCGGGAATTATCGTTGGGTTGTTGGAGAGAAGAGGAAAAGGGGGAGGCCAGGTTGGGGAGTGGCCAGCTAGAATGTCGCTGGGTTGGGATGCGTGGGGTGTGGTAAAGCAGGAGTTGGAGAAGGGGTTGAAGGAGGTTGAGGGGTGGAGGGACGTTAATGAGGGGCTTGGAAGGTGTGGAGTACTTGAAGGGGAAGGTGGGTCACTGACAATGCCTTCATTTCTATCTCACCACCTCGGTCAACATCCGTCAGCCAGCCACTGGCAGATCCGCAGGGAATCTAAACATCTCTCATACCCAAACTTGTCAGAATTTGCACTTGGCATTCCGGTCTTTGCAGATTTGCGGAAGCTTCGAATATATATGGATCTTTCATAGGGAGCCCGGCCAACCATGCACAATAGAACGCATTTCAACGAATCAAGAAAGGCATCGAGGTATGAGCTACCAAAGATAAATACCAATCATTTGCCTAGTGATTAGGATACTCGAGTGAGAATAGCAGGATTAAATAATTGGACTACGGGTTATAAATTTTAATCTTACCCGCAGTGCTACATTGGCTTTCGTTTCGTCATTCAGCCATTTACGGAGACTCAGCTCCTCAACTTCCATCCGAGAGACGGCGCATCTCCATTTTTCCTCCCCAATAAACCATTACAATTCCCTACTTACTATAAGCTCCTGGCGTTGGTTTCTTTCTCTATTGCGACAATGTCGTGATTGTGCATGAGAACATGTGGAAAGCTGGATGGAATTTCAAACATCGTAAACAGTGTCTACGCACGCCTCATCTGTGTCATTGGGTTGCATTTTGATGCATTATGTTTCCTGACGAATTTAAGTATGGAATTAGGAGACACCTAGTAAGGCGCCATAAATCAAGTGATTGACAAAATATGGGATGGTGCCTGCAATGCGGTTCTCTGAATAGCTCAGTATATTCTTCACGTCTTCATACATCCATCGTTCAGTTTCTTTCAGAAAATCACCGAACAGCATTATTCAAGATGGTCTTACTCTCTCTGGTACTTTGACCTTTCCCATCCTTGTCCGAGTCATTCATGCTGCTCTTGCTCTTGCGGGAGATGCTTAAACCGGTATGTCAGAAACCATTTGTATAGAGCTTTGTTGATAATTATTTCATAGGGAGCACATGTAACGTCGCCGATGCTGTCCACAGTCTCTTAGACGGTCCACTTGAGAGCGTGACCCACGATCTTCTGCTCGATCCTACCTTCAACTCCTGAGATCCTCTGTCCCTGTACAGTAACAATCACCACGACAAATGTGGTGGTATTGTACACTACTCTACCGGATCTAACTACCACAACAACTTTTGAAATGTAAGTACCAAGCTTAGAGTCCTGGAATTTACAAATACTAAGCTCCTTTTAGAATCACCGAGACTTCCTCGATCGAGGTTTTCTATTCCCAGGCACTAGGCCTCGTCACTACATTCACGTATGTGCCCGAGGCCGCTCTCACAGAAATATGGAACTGATGAGACACTAGCTCAACCGTCTTCGCAACCGAGACAATATATACATATGGAGCTGCTAAAGTCAAACGTGCGATGCCAACTCAGCTGAAAGGCTTCCATCAACTGAGATTAGCTCTGCATGCTCTTGCATCATAACCTCTTCAACATTGACATATTTAATAACTAGTATCGTCTTTGTCCTCAACACAACCACTGTAACCTTTCATGCTCTAGACTTCGAATCAAGACTAACAATTAGGGCACAATCGGTCCAGTTGCAACAGTTGTGCTAACGGATCTCGTTACCATCACCTCTAAGTATCTTTCAGGCACAACAGTATATCACCCCTTCCCTACCAATCCCCACGCGCTAACGCTCCTCACAGTCCGTTCTCCCACCAAACTCAACCTCAACCACCACTGCCATAGAAATAGCCACTATTCACGTCTCCGTTGCGACTACTCTCCCGCGGTCTTCAGCGACCAAGGAGAAGACAGCGTCTTGTACTCGAACTACAATCTCAGTCTCCCCGGATGCATTGAATTGTGCAAAGACTACACTACCTGTCGAAGCAGTGGATGGTATAGCAATGAGGATGATGAGGACAATCCTGGATCGGAGGGGTTTTATAGGTTGCTTGATATTCAGGTTGTGTTGGCTGCTGAGCCGGGGACTTGTTATACTTTTAATGATGTGCTTGTTCGGTTTGATCGGGGATGGTCTGATGGTGGAAAAGGGAGTGTAAAAGGTCTTTAAAGCAAGTGGATTTTATATTGTATGTAAACAATGTCATCCGCTGGAATTGAAATGGAACTCATGATTTGGTAGTTTTTGAAAGCGACCTATCTTATTTTCCCAGATGGCCTGAACTCTGAAGAGCAGTGTGACTGCCAAGGAGGATCGAGCAGCAACTCAGCAGCAACTCAGCAGCAACTCAGCAGCAACTCAGTAGCAACTGGGCAGCTGCGCGAATGATTTTATGCTGCTATGAAGCCTCTCTCACGACGGTGCTAGAGTGCCATGCAACAGAGTAATTTATTCCATTTTACTAGAGATAGTAAGAAACAAGAAGGGAGAGAGGAAGAGCAACAGAGAACTGATCGATTTCGAGGAAGGTCGGAATTGACAGCACAAACATTTCTGTCTACCCCTTAACTAATGGGGGAGTCTGAAGGGTTTTCTTGAAACAAATCAATAAGGTCACACTCAAAATAACATTTGGTACTTCAAAGGTAACAAATCATTTCTGGTAAATCTTGGAAGGTCTCCAAAGTCTTCTTGAGATGAAGCCCAGCCTCTCTGGCAGCGATCACGTGGAATTTAGCCCATGAAAAAAGTGCTGGCTAACAATCCACCCCTGTCCAATCCCAGTAAATCGCGACAGAAACAAACACATGACAACGAAGAGGCAGCGAGTTCCCTGCGAAAAGCCCTCTTAATTGCAATATACTGTCAACCACTTCATTGACTCTTCCATTGCTGTCGCGACCATGTTGACCCCGCCCACGGACCATCCGCAGATTTGTTGAAGCCTTAAGCACCCTCCAAAATAGCCTTTTGCTTTGATAACTGCACGATCCCTCAAAGGACCGAGCGCGTCTCTCCTGGAAATAATAGTGTCCCAGGCTCATTAATTCGCCTTCTACCAGTCCGATTGCCAGAGAGAACGAATGTAACGCGTTGATACCCGATACAATGGCGGAGGAAGAAGAACATCCGGAGATGGTTGCGACCTCAGAAGAACGCCCACAGACAGCGCGCAAGGATCGGCGGAAAGTTCCTGGCGGATTTGGTACCGACGACCAAGATGATCTCTCTCCGAACAAGGACGAATTTGAAGACTCGATATTCGCGAATGCGAACGCACATGCCCGGAATAATCGAATGCCCTCCCTCGACCCTGCGAGCCTCCCATCTTTACCCCCGCCAACTGATAGCAGCCTCCACTACAGTTGCAGCGAAAATGGAGAGAATCATAGCGAAGGACACATGGATGCGTTGGACGAGAAGGCAATGCAGAGACATCTGAATGATGTCGAGTCAAGCTTTCTATCTGCTGTTTCACCGATTGGAATGACCGGCAAGAAAGGCGCCGACGACACATATCTCTTCGATGGCGCACAACACCCTGAACCGGGCAGATTGAGCCCACTGAAGAAGGCATCTACACCAAACAAAGATAACTCGAAGAACGAAGATTCCAGCGGAAACTCTCCATTCTCCCCTCTTACCCCTCCAAATGCATACCGGACTCCGGCGCCTGAGCAAGTAGATCCAGAATCGGCAGAAAACTCGATACAGGCCGGAAATACAACCTCCTCCCTCGAAACGATGTCTTCGTCTCCCACAGCGGCTGCAGCAGCAAGAACGGTATCCAGAGCAATTTCAATGGCAAGCATGGGTGGTTACGAGACAGCGGATGATACTGGTGAAGGACCTCAGGATAACACGGACGAAGAAGGAGATCTTGAAGCAACACCCAGAAAGCCAAGAGATGGCTCTTCAGATGGAAGGTCTACGCTGCGCCATCACCTCTCGAATCACAGCCTCAACAATTTCTCTACAGATGCTGGCAGTACTCCTGGTGTTGCGCTGCTGAACCGCCGTTCATCAGGAAAGCGACCAAAATTTCTTCGAAGCCGACATGCAAGCCAAAGATCGTCAGTATCCTCGTTCATCACGAACCCTGATTCGCACGATGGGAGCGACGTCACGTTGGGTGCGGATTATGCTTTACAGTCTGGAGGAGCTGTGCCTGCTGGCGGATTCTCACGCAATAGTAGCATTGTGCTTTCAAGATCAATCAGTCTAGGCAGCATGGCATCAGGAATCGAGGATTTTAACGGAAGTACCGATTCTGGTCGAGCGGACGGAAGCCTTGCAACATTGACCGAGGAGGAGCAAAACCGAGAGAGGAAGGCAATCGAGGAATCTTCTCCCCCGGAAACACCACGACCCGGAACCAAGTCGCTGGCTGCACCTACGGACACTATCATAGCTCGACATGTGCGGAATGTTCAGGTTCCGGAATCGTTAGCGAAGGAATATCGCAACATGAGTGGTGTATCATCTCCCAACAAGAGATCTGGATTTGCAGTGTCTACTCTGGGCCGGAATGGCAAGAATCTCACCTTGAAGGAGCAAAGCAGCACCATCGAACGACTATCGAAGGAGAACTTCGACCTCAAACTCAAGGTCATGTTTTTGAGCGATCGACTGGACAAGCTCTCGGAGGAGGGCGTTAAAGAAATGATATCCGAGAACGTTGAGCTCAAGACAGGTCTCGCAGTAATGCAGCGAGACAACAAAGCCTTAAAACGAAAAGTCAAGGAACTTGAGAAGCAGTTGAAGGAAGATGAACGGCGACCAAATACAGCAGACACTTCTAACAGTGGCGCAAGTCCGAAATGGTTTGACCAAGAAGGTGCCCAAGAGCGAGAAGAGGAGCTTGTGTATTTGCGGGAAAGAGTCGAGGAGTATGTGACGGAAATCGAAAAGCTTCGAAATGAAAGCATTCAGCGAGAAAATGAGAAGCGAAATCTGGCTGATGTTGTACGATCAATGGGGGAGAGACGTGGTCAAGAGGTCGAAGTTCGAGAAGAAATGGACGTCTGGAAAGATCTTCTAGAGCAGGAAACTGCACGCCGAGAGCAGGGAGACGAGGAGAACAAGAAGCTCCGGGAAGAAATCTTTCGATTGAAAACCGAAACTTCCTCAGGCTCTGGTATCCCTGGCCTCAGTCATACGACCAACATCTACAACATCACGAAGAAGCGTCAGGCTTCACCATCACGACCTCGATCTGGTCTGTCGGATCGCATTGATGACCGCAATGGTACCTTCTCCGCTGCGAGCACACTGGTAGAGGAGCTGAGAAAGGAGACTGAGCAGCTACGCCACGAGAATGCCGAACTGCGACGTGAAGTTGGTGCTCAAACATCGATGCTAACGTCACGGAATCGGGAGAAGGAACGTCTCTATCAGGAGATCGAAGACTTGAAGCTTGGCCAACGCAGAGGCGGGTCTGTCGCTGGTGAAAGCATATTCGAACGGTCTGCCTCGAGAGCACACGAGCGATCATTGTCTAGAGCGAGTGCTGGCACAAGACAGACTAACATTACGGATTCTGAACGTGAGGATTTCGAGAACAAGAATGCCGAACTTCGGGATCGCATCAACAGCCTGAAAATCCAGAACCAGGATCTTCAACGAGAACTCGAGTCTTGTATGGAGGACTTCGAGACAGCTGTCGAACAGAAGAAGCAAGCAGAAACCTTGGCAGCTGAGTTACAAGAAGCGCTGGAAGTTGCCGAGAATGATTTACTAACTATGCAGTCCGATCGAGATGAAGCCTTGCAAGGTCAAGAGGAGGCTGAGATCATGTTCGAATCTCTCCGAAAGGAAGCCCAAGAAGAGCTTGACGGATTTGCTGTCGAAACGGAGGAAGCCAACGCCGAGATCGAACGCCTGCAAGGCGAGTTGGCAGATACTACAGAGAACTTCAATGCCCTCCAAAACGAGATGCGAGAAATGAGTGAAGGAGTTGTGAGGCTGGAAGATGACCACGAGAACAACTTAAGGCGCATCCAAGATTTGGAGAAGGATCTCGAAGATGCGAACCGCGAACTTGAGCAAATAGAGAAGAACCTCGTAGAAGCCAATGAGAAGATCAATCGTCTTTCTGTTCAGCAAGAATCCAGTCAAAGCGAGATCGCTTTCTTGCGCGAGGAACAAGATGGCGACAAAATCAAGATCGGCGATTTGGAAGCAGCTATTCGGAATGCCGAGCAAAGTCTTCACGAGGAGAAGGAGCGTACCAAAGAGCTAGAACAAAGACTTGCAGACGAACGGCATCAACGAGAAGTTGTTGCTAGCAAGGAGAAGCAAGAGGTGCAGCAATTTGTCAATAACCTCAACCGAGAGGCATCGACTGCCAAGGATGAGGCTCGCAGACTGCGCAAGAGTTTGACATCCAGAGAGGTGGAAGCTGCGGAATGGAAACAGAGACTTATGGAACTGGAAAACAACCTTCGAGAAGCACTTGGCGATCTCAGCGGGACACGGTCAAGTCTGCTCAACGTACGCTCTCCAAATTTTACCTCTAAACGTCTGCTAACATTTTCACAGTCTATCGCGAAGCTCCAACGCGAGTTGGAGAACACCATCCGAGAGCTCGATTCCACGAAAGCTTCTCTCGTCGAGAAAGAACGTATGATCAAGCAACGCGATTCCCTCCTCGAATCCCATGGACTGGAATCTCGAAAGCTGGCAGATATGCTTGACAAAGAACGTCAAGCCCACCGGAACACCAAGCACCAGTACGAAACCTTCCAAAAGACCCAACAACATACCACACGCACCCTCTCACAACAAGAATCCCGTGTTCTCGAATTAGAAACGTCGAGGCAGCAAGACCGCCGAAAGCTTGCTACACTGGAGAACAACTTCAAAGACCAACTCAATGAAAGGAACAACCTTCTCCTCGCTCTTTGGAACCGATTGTCAGCACTTTGTGGCACAGATTGGGCACACAACAATAGCTTGATAAATGGCCGCGCTTTACCCTCCCTCGAGGCTGTGACCAACATGCTTCCTGGCTTCTCCAAGAATCTTCTGGCAGCAGTCAAGACGATCGAGACACTAGTTGGCGACTTCAAGTCGAGGATACGCAGTATTGAGATGGACTTGTGGAAAGAATACCAGACACTGGAATCCAATCTCGAGCTCCGCACTAAGCGCCTGGATCGTCTTGAGACGATGGCTCGCAGCGCTATCCCAGGAGTGACAGGTGATGGCAGGGCTGAGATTGCCAAGTTGAAGGATATGAACAAGTCCCTGAAGACGGAGATTTCTACCCTACGAGCTGCGAACGATGTCCGGACCGGCGTTTACGGAAATGATCCTTCGCCGTCGCCATCTGTCCCAACAGGTCCTCGACACAAAGTCGTCGATAAAACTCGTACCTCTACACTAACACGAACCCACTCCGCCTCAGCCGTCGAGTCATTCGAGCGCGCACTCGATTCCCGAACTGGAAGCAGAGCGGGAAACACGGAAAAGAGTGTCGGGCAAAGCAGCCTGGGAGACCAGGAATATCAGCCCGATCTGAGATGGCAAGTGCGGTTGCAGGAGCTGGAGTATAAGCTCAAGGCTGAAAGAGAGGCAAGGAGGCTTGATAGGAATAGTGCTCGGCAGAGGTTGGAGGAGAAGAGTAGGGAGAATGCTGAGTTGGCTGCTGAGGTGGAGAGAAGTCGGGTAAGGGGGCAGGTGGAGCGGTGAAACGGCCGACAACTTGAACTGTCGAATGTGGAGAAGAGAGCTGGATGGAGAAGATTTGTATGATCGTTTGTAACGTACTAATGCTTGTCAGGTGTTTGGGGGTGGTTGTTCGGGGTATGGTGTGAGCATTGGGATAGACGCGGTTGTTTTGGCCGGCGAAGATTATGATGGGGGCATTGGATGGGATTCATGAGACGTATATCAGCCTGCGATTTCTTCTAAGTCTCCTGACCACGGTTACTTGCCAAGCTCACGCTGCCCTCTCCTGTTCGCGATTGTATATGGTTTTGACTGGATGGTACACCCCGTTTTCAAAATGCGTTAGAAGCCTTATCCCAGAAGCCATGATTAAATGATACAGTAGAACCTCGATATAAGAATACGATCGGGACCCGAAAATCATAAGAATATAGTCAGGTATTCTTATATCAAGGTCCTATGACTTAGAAAATCAAGAAACGGGGCCTAAGGATCGATTCTTATTAGTCAGGTATTCTTATGTAGAGGATTCTTATATCGAGGTTCTACTGTAGTGAGGAACGAAGTGAAAGACTATGATTGGTCTGATTACAAAGCCTTAGAAATCACGTGGTGTCATCATCACGGTCTTAGTCGCTGGCTGCGCCTCTTTACGCATTTTCCACTTCTCAAACCCTCATCCAAACCCCCATGTTTACCATTTGGAACTGATTCGCCCAGTTACATTAAGATATCGAAGTTCTCCACCGAACGTTGCCCCTTCAAGCTAGGAAGTCCGTTATTTTGCGACCATGAGTTCAAACGATGCGGGCAAGGGTGGGAACCACGCCGCTGCCCGAGCTGCTGAGCCGCTGTCTGGTGGAGCAGAACGAAAGAGAACCAGGCGACGCCTCCCAAAAACTAGAAATGGATGCGGGACATGCAAGTGAGCCTCCCACTTTCAGCTAGCTTGAGAATCAGACTCTGAATTTCATCTGACCAGTCTGTCAGGATCCGCCGCGTGAAATGCGATGAAGAGAAACCTACCTGCCGCCGCTGTAGAAACTTTGGTGTTACATGCAATGGCTATGCTCACCTGCCAAAGACCCAACTCCTACAGTCTCTCAAGACTCGGGTTCTCGTGCCTAAGCAGTACTACGAAATTCCCTCTCCAGGTCCCCCATCGGGTGTGCACAACGGACCCCGCTTCACAGACCAACGTGAAGCTCGCTACTTTCAGTACTATTGTACCGAAATTGCAGTCAACATAGCGTCCAATTGTAGATCTACAATCTGGGACCAAATCATACCTCAAGCGGGAGAAAACGAGGGCTTTATAGCGCATGGTATCGCGGCTCTAGGGGCTCTCAGCCTTTCACGCACTATGTCGCGGAACAGTCTCACTTCCAGTCAAGCATTTTCAGTGCCGATAAAGTCAAATCTGCATTACCAATACGCCCTGACACAGTATTGCAAAGCTTTAAAGACCATGAGGGAAGAACTACAAGGAAAAATCTGGGGCCGAACGAGAACCGCACTCATTGCTAGCCTGGTAATCTTTTGCGTCGAAAGTCTCCTCGACAACGCCGATTCAGCATCTATCCATGCTTCCAGGAGCATAAGTCTCCTCTATCAGTGGCGGCATCAACACGCAATTAGTGATAAGCATCTTTGCGCTCAAGATGCTTTTGAAGAAGACCTTTACCCCGCGTTTCCCGGCCTCGATCTCCAAGCTCTCCTACATCTTGACGATCGACCTCAAAGCGTTCATTTCGAGATCCAAAAATACCTGGATCATGGCGTTGGTGAACCGAAGATCCTCACGACTATCAATGATTATTTCTGCGCTTGTCAGTTGCTCTTGAGGCGGAATCTACATTTCATAGCTGCCTGGAGAGTGCTGGATGGCTACCCAGATATTGCTACATTGGGTGGATCTGTCACCAACAGCAAGTCTTTGTGGAGCGTTGCCCTCGGCCCGCTCTCAATTCCTCTATCGAAACGCGTGGAACAGAGATCCTATCTCGCAGACATAAACCACTATAAAACGGCTTTGAATGACCATCTTCAAGCATTAAGCCACTCGGAACATAGCACGGTTTTCTATGCTGGCACTATGTGTAAAATTCACACGGCGATGAACACAATCCTGCTCACTGGCTCCTGCTTGCCAGCACGCACGTCGTGGCATTCCCTCCTTCCTGAATTCCACGAAATCGTCACACTGTGTGGCCAGGTATATCAGCAAACATCATTAAATGGTGGCTCGCCCTATGTCTTTGACATGTGGTTGATTGTACCGCTTTCCGTGGTGGCAATTCGATGTCGAGATGTCGGTTTGAGGAAGAAGGCCATTGAGTTGTTGCTTTCGAAGCCGGGGTATAGAGAGGGGATATGGGACGCCGAGGCAATGGGACATGTCTGTCAGTGGATTATGACAATGGAGGAAAAAGCAAGATTGGACGAATTTTCGTATGTGGCGGATGGGACTAATGGGGAAGGCCGCTTGGTGAAAGATGAAGCTGCAGAGGATGACAAAATACCCACGCTTTTAATGGTTCACTTCGAGTTGAATGAGAGAAAGGCAAGAGCATTTTGTGCCGTACCGACTAGAGGGAAAGATGAGGAGATGGTGCTGAGAGACAAGGTTATTAGCTGGTGAGCGAATATTACTGACTTATGAAGAAAGGAGTACAGCTCTAAAATAATTCAATACTGTTTGGTTTCAATACCTTGTGGATATAGTGAGGCCATCAATCTTCCATATCCCCATTCCGTGCAGTACCAAATAAAACATAAATGACTTCCACTATGCCTAATCAAAACACGGGGATAGGGTCCATAAGGGTCCAACCTTCATCCTTATCAACATCTTCAAGATTATAAGGACCGACTCGGCCTTCGACATCCATCAGAACTTCAACATCGCGGTAGGCGGCAACATGCCTTTGGTCTCCAACCACTAGTCGATCGTCAACATGTCTAGGACAAAGCTGGGGCCGATCCGGAATCCATCTTTCAAACTAATCATCGTCATTCACATCATACGCGCCGCCATGCTTCTCAGTCATGTGGGCAGAGCAGGATTTAGCCCCGCTTCTCTTTGCCCTGTTTCCACTACTACCTCCTTTCTCATCCTCAAAACTGTTCATGCAAACAACAAATATGGATCTTACAGGCAGGTATTGCATATGGGTACAGCCGTCGCTCTTCATCATTGACGGTTTAAAGTTGGGACGATTTTTAGCGCCATTTTTCTTCTTCCATTCCGTGATGCAATCGGAACAGCGTTTCCAGAAGTGCAGACTGCACTCCAAAATCGGGCTTGAAGAATTGCATGTAGTCCAGCTTTGATGTGCTCGCCTATACAAAATATGTAATATCTTGCAATATATGGCCAATTTGGCAATATAATAATGAGTTCTGTCAAGTCTTGGCAACGTAGTCTGGGGAAAAGCTGCACTACTGGAAACACTGATCGTTCTCTCAGCTCATAAGGCTTCGTAGTCCTGGCAGGTCATGCCGTGATGTATGACTTGGCATTTCGTACAGACTGCGAAGATCTTGTCCTCGTCAGACGGTTTGTAGATTTGAGTACAATGAAGAAGTTCCAATCCATCAAGCCCATCAATATAATATCACTACTGTGTACTATCACTATTGCCATAACCGCTCTGACCTTCTGACAATCAGAATGAATGGTAATCTAACCCGTGACATGCTTGGATAACAGGATCAGGTGCCATGCATCCCAATGTCCGGGACTAGAAAATTGATGGAGATGCGCCCACTTACTTTGCGTACTGCTGGGGATGATGACCCGACGGATTTGGTTGTGGTGGCTCACCATCGCGCAAATCGCGGGGTGAAACGCGGGCGGACGTTGTGACTCGGATTACAGCGCGTTGCAACTTGCAAGGATTGCTCGAAGGATCAAGTGTCTTTCAGCTCAGCATGGTTTATTATATATTTTACTACGAAGCCTCCAGCCACGCAACGACTTTATCGGGGCTATCTTCCGCATTATTACTGGCTTAGAAGAAAGTACTTCCACATCCAAACAGTCAAATAGAATCTCCGTGATATTGTCCGATCCTTTGGCAGCAAAACTACTCAAGTAGATACTAACCTAGCCAATGAATCATTGTCCCGGTTTGTGCTATCATCAAACACATGATAATGAAGACATACGTGGGGCGGCTGTGCAAGTTACGTGCCTCAATGCCAGAGCTGAGGTCGTAAGCAATCAGTAGAATAATGGAAGTTTTTGCTGCGGGAGCCTTGATTTAGACTCTCTCCGCTGCAGCAGGGAGAATTATTTAACTGTTATCTTTTCAGTAACTGTCTTTCATAGTCAAATAGTCAAAGAGACATGTCAAATAATTCATTCTGGGATCGTGTTGTAGTGTGCTGGGAGCAGTTCCTTGGATTTTGTTCTAGTTTCTGCTACGCAGAATCATGGACTGCTTTTGCAGAACTCTGGTGATTCTCTCGTTCATCCCCGCCGCCTTACCTCATCGCAGGCATGAAAGACTTCGTTTTACGCCGCAGAAATATAACGTCAAGTCGATAAACTACTTGGAGGAGATTGTTGCCATTAAAGTTGCCCTGGTTAGTGGTCCGGGAGAGATTGCTACCTATTCCTGCAGAGCTCAAGCTAATGATCCATAGATTAAAGCGCTACACTTCTCATGGCTAGGCCGCTCTCAAAATGCTGTGTCTTGGCCTCAATAATGGTGGAGAATGCCTGTGGTTCCAGTCAGGGTGATGTAATGCAAGACTCTGGTGTTGGATATCCAAGGTTACTCAGAAGACCGACAACTCGATATGGCGTGGTATCTGGCGGCAGACAACGATCTGCAAGGTCGAAAATTCGAGGGCAGTTCGATGCTCGAAACTTCATGGCTGGTTCGGAAACTGACAATCGTTCCATCGTAGTCTCGTGTAATCTCATCGTCAATGTCGTTGACCATGAGGTATGTCATTTGATGGGACAAACCTATATCCATCAGCATAGATCGCTACTCAATCTGAAATTCACTCACGTCATTTTGGGCATTGAAGTTCGCAGGATCCTGCGCCACGGCGAATGCTGGCTGGGCAGGGGGCACAAATTCAACGTCCTTAACTCTCATTTCGCCAGTGGCGCCTTCGTTGGGTAAGTATTTAGGGCCTTGCTGGGCGTCGTTCGAAGGAAGTGGAGGAGCGATGGCATTTGCGGTGCCGCGGCATCAGATACAGGGCTCGTAACTCTGTCTACAAGACTGGCCATACCAGCAATGGCCTTGAAGGTGGAATCTGCAGGGCTCCATTGTTTCCCCTGTGGTAGCAAGGTAGCTCGTCGTCGAAGTGGAGTTGTGAGTGGCGAAGAGTTTGCGGTTTGGTATTGCGGGAAGGGGGAAATACGTTTTGTTGCCTGCTAAGGGGAAAGAGATCGCGAGTAAAGCGAGATGATTGCGATTTCTCAAAGTGAACTTATTCATTTCATCGCCTTTGGAGATCGCATTTGAATACTTCACCAAATTTCAAAGCCTACCTAGGGATATTTCCCCTTTGGCACTTCATAAATAGAGAATATCAGGGAACGGACGAGGATGTTCCTCGCGACAATGTCGATGTTTAATTTTGTGCGTCGCATTGATAGATTACAATCAACTTGTCGCTTGCGCTGGGATACTGTCCCGTAGAGCCATCTCATACAGTACCAACTACTGGCGAAGTCATTCAAGAGGGATCTATTGTTGTACAAAATATACAGTAGAATACAGGTGAGGCCGTCAGAGGATACAAGACTCACTTACGACTTATCCATAGCTTCCTCATCAGGATCATGAACAACTGACCCCGACCTCTTCATCAACTCATACCTATCAGGTCGAAACGGCCACCTCATCCACGCTTCTATGATCTCTTTGAACATCTCCAGGGTCAAACACCTCACGGTCATAAAGTCTAGATCTGGATTGCCGCCTTTGCTGAGGTCCGTTATAGAGGGACATTCCGCCACGAGCCATTCGAATGCCCCAGGAGAGATAGCTGTAAGCCCTGCTTTAACAGATTGGGTGGGCGTCAAGAACAGGGTCGACAGGATAAACTCGAAGACATCGTAGGTTGCAGGGAAATCATTTCGGAGAACAGGCCATAATGATGTGGGGTGGAAGTCAAGAAGACACAGTTCTTGCTTCGGGAAGAAGTCCTGTGGGTTGACTTTTAGGGGTTCCGCTTCGCGTCTGTCCCAATACAGAATTGGAGGCTCGTTCTTGAAGGTTGTGCGATTGTCTAACCGCAGACGAAATGTTTCATTCTCACCAATGGCAAGGTTTTCGATTTCTTCTTTGAATCCGGCTATGCGTTCATCGATCTCCCGCTGCAATTCTTCGGCTTCGGTTCCCCCCAATGTCTTGACCTTCTTTTGCATCTCCAAGATTGTATCGTAGTCCTTAAAGAGGGGTGCAGATCTTGCAGTTCTATGTCGGTCTGAATTGAATCTCTGACGGAGATATTGCATTCTTTTGAATTCGGGCGTCTCTTCGGGCATCAAGGTCCTTCCACCTGGCCTGTCGCTGATTGGAAGTGCATTGATAGCAGGATCAACATACTTTTCGATGCCTCCTGCGTCGGATTTGGCTTCCAATTCCGCAAGCTCTGCGACCATCTTGCCGCGTGTTGACACTTTCCCAGTCTTTCTTTTCTTGTTGTCGAAGTACGCTCTCAGATAATGCAACCGTTTCCATTCAGGATTAATTTTAGACCACCGCGGCACAATGGCCTCGCCGCTTACATATCTTGTAAACTTTCCAGCTGCCATTTGCTTTTCCAGCTCCTCATACTCATCCTTCCAATCTCGACGAATGTTGGTTAAGTCGCCTTCGACGATCTGCTCTTGTGGACCGTTGGCAGCCTGAAGTTGGTACAGACTTTCACGGCCCTTCGGCGTCGTGACGCCAGCCTCTTCCATTCTTTTCAAAACTCTGCGAGAAGATTCCACATTAAGTTGTTCATCCCTTCTCCACCTGGCATTTTCGACTGTGGACGACGCGATTTCGAAAATGTCGCTGCAGGAAATCTCGGCTTCGAGGGTCACTTTCCTTCGCGAGCTGATACTGCGAGGAAGTATTTGCTTGCCCTCCTCATCCCCGACCCAGATAAGCATCCTTATGAGACCATATCGATGAAACAGGGAGTGAGCTCGAACAGCACTCAGAAGTTGGTGGACAACTAGCAAGCTGATGGAAGGGAATGCCCGAAACGGTTTTCTAGGATACCATCCAAGATTTGCCATGACAAGGAGGGTATCGTTCGGCTTGTCCAGACGTGGGTCTCCAGCCTTGTATTCCTGCTGCTGTGGCAGTGTCGCGGGCGAGAGGAGGTCGTTTAAATGGCCCCATACCGCTCCTGATTTGGGGATCAGCTTGTACGTAGAGCCCTCGGCGTCAAGTAAAGGTTGTAGTAAGGGTGTGTATAGTTCGTAGTCGGGCTCCATCAAATAGTGGTTTCGAGGTTTGAGGAGGTCGTTGACGGCAGAGGACCATACCCCAGCGCCGGGGTTGATCTCGATTATATCGCATCCAGTGTGCTTTAGAAGCGATGGCTTCATGCGCTCCACGATGTCATCTATCAAGGGTCAGCATAAACCACTCTGGGAGGGTATAAATATGAACTGACCACATAGCTGTCTGCTCACAATATTGACCCTTTTATTGTCCGCCTGGGCCCGTCTAGTAGACCTAGAAGTGTATGCATTATTTAAGTATGCGCTGAGTGCTTTGGCAGTTTTCGGAACTTCTTTCAATTCACTGAAGTCGACTTTTTGGGGCTTGGCTTTGGCCCTGGCAGAGGACGTCGCGTGGATCAGTCTTGTACGGCAAAAAGTGTGTGGTGATCGTAGCAGCGCTGATCTACTCGTGGTTCGATGAATTCGAAACATCAATGAAAGTGGAAGGAAGGGCGTATTTGAAGAAGAGACTGTAATAGGTCCAAGTAGAAAAGAGAAAGTGGTGAATCTTGGATGCTGATGTTGGCGTAGAAATATAAATTCATAAGGCTGAAAAGTGCAAAGCCTCACAGCATCAATGGTCCCTGTGAGTTGCCGTAGACAAATTAAAGCCGTCCGTGCGTGCTTAGCTATCTCAGTTTCCATCGTGACGCGGAGCATGCGACATGACACAAGGCAACAACAAAAAGAACTTTCTTATTCAAGGAGACGGTCTCTGTACTTCGCCATAGATGGACGATTCACCCTGAAATACACCTGTTGTTGCCGTCAGGCTCATCGGATGACACAGTCACATCAAACCATCAAAGAACAGTAATCATGGCGGGGTCAACTCTCCAGGTTTCCAAGCCCATGAGCGTCAAGGAGATCTCTGCAAAGGCACAGGACTTTGAATTCAATCCGTTTATTGCGCTGAAGTACTGGTTACGGACGGCGGATACACTCCTGCGAGAAGTAGGTCTAATTTCAAGAGACTCAAATCCACTTCTCTAACAACTTACCCAGGCACACATTTACGAGCAAGAGAACAATGATCAACAAGCCTATCTCCTCCTTATGCGATATGCCGCCCTCGTCGCTGAGAAGCTTCCCTTACATCCGACTGCTAAAGACCCGGAGACGAGGCCTGGAATGAGAGCTGCGCAGAAGAACTTGCCTCAAGTTATACATCAATTGGAGGCTCTCAAACCGCGAATCGATGAACGATATAGCAAATGGCAGAAAGCTTTGGAGCGCAGGAGGGAAGCTACTGCGGCGATTCAGAATGAGAGACCAGGTTCAAGGTCAGGGATGGATATGGCGGCTTCGGATCCGGCGGTGGCAGGCAATACAACTACTTTGGCTGCTGCAGAGAATAGTGATCTTGCAGTAAAGCTAGCGCACAAAGAGATCAAGAGGCGAGATGCAAAACGAAGAGCTACACGCCAGGCCGGAGTATCCGAAGAAGAGGAACAGGAGAGGCGGACAGCGGGATTATGGGATGATTGGGAAGCTGCGTTATCGAGAGATGGGCAATCTGGACGATCTCGGGATGATGATGAGATGCGGCGCCAGATGGAGGATTCGCGACGGAGAATGGATGGGCCGCACGATATCGTACCAGATAGCGTTAGGAAACGACTCACGAAGCCTTCTCCCCAAAATGCCAGACCTGCGCAGGCGAGGAACGGAAGAAGTGAATATCGATACCCCCCTATTACGAAATCCCAGCCTTTAAAGTACGAAGATAAAAATCTCGAGTCGCGATCAGCATCAAACACTCCACCTCCTCCTGCTTACGCTCCTCCGAACCCCCCTCCAGCTTACCTTCCACCAAAACCGCCAAAAGAACGTTACGAACAACTGTATGAAGAACCTCCAAATCGCCCAGACAAAGTTACACCAGAACCTCAAGACACTATCATGGACGAGAAAGCCCCCCCATCTTTCACCTTCCGCCCCTCCGCCTACCTCGAAAATGGCCACCCCCTCCGAACAGTCTTCCTCCCTCCCACTCTGCGCGAGAAGTTCCTCCAACTCGCCGCGTCAAACACACGTAACAACCTCGAAACATGCGGCATGCTCTGCGGGACGCTGATCTCCAACGCGCTCTTCATCTCGCGCCTTGTGATCCCCGAGCAAGAGAGCACAAGCGATACGTGTGAGACGGTCAACGAGAGCGCGTTCTTCGATTATTGCGCCACGGAGGACTTGATGGTGTTGGGTTGGATCCATACTCATCCAACGCAGACTTGCTTCATGAGCAGTCGGGATTTGCATACGCATTGTGGGTATCAGATTATGATGCCGGAGAGTATTGCGATTGTGTGTGCGCCGAGCAAAAATCCTTCGTAAGTGCTTCCACTCCTTTTGGTTTGATGGTGATTTTGAAAGTGAATTGAAGAGATGTCTTGCTGACTCAGAAAACAGATGGGGAGTTTTTCGCCTGACCGATCCGCCCGGAATGCAATCCGTACTCAACTGTCGCCAAACAGGTCTCTTCCATCCGCATGATGAGAGTAACGTATATACCGATGCTCTTCGACCCGGCCATGTATTCGAGGCGGAGGGATTGGAGTTCCAGGTTGTGGATTTGAGACCGAAATAAAAACCCACACCATACAATCAACTTCTCGATTGAAATATGACGATTAGAGAGAATGGATGGGGTGACATGTATGAGATACGATGGAACGGATGGACTACTTTGCTTCAGCACAGCGTTGGCGTTGGGAGGCTTTGCTTTAAGGAGGGTGGGACTAGAATGGTCTCCTCGAATAGGGAAGGGAGGGGCCTGGTATGGTCTGGTAGAAGTAGATAGTCGCTGGACTCAATCGAAGCATTTATCTGTGGCCACCGGGCACGCCTGGGTCTTGTTCTTGTCCTTGGAGGCATGCTTGTGATGACTTGCTTTCACTTGGCCATCACCGAGCTTTGATGTGTTTGAATTGTCTGTAGGCGTTCATGTGTATGCTTCAAGTACGGTTGTCATTGTTGTTGGAGTTGTTAAAAGCGTACTCGAAGGCTGCGAGCTTAGCAGACATGCACTGCTTAGCGGCGGCTACGACGGCTTCGTGTGGGGTGTATGAAGAGGTGTGAGTCAATGGTGAGGCTGGGCCAGTGTCTGCCATGAAGGTTTGGATGCGTTGGGTGGAGAGGTTCGTGTGCTCCACGGTAGCTTGTGCGCCGTCTCGAGTGTTGGGTAGCCAGCTGTGTTGACGAAGTCGTTAGTCCGTGGAGGACTTAGGATGGACATAGGGATAGCGATGACATGGTGTGATAGTAGAACATACTCTGAATCCGAGCCATCAATGGCGGCGGTGGAGAAGTGGCTGATTTGAGCCATGGTGATTGGTGGCCGAGAAGTCTGATTAAGACAGGAGGCTCGAGTGGGCACGAGACCTGTTTTCGAAGAGCATTCGAGGAACTGGTACTGGAGAAGACGTAATGGAACAAGAAGAATTCATTTTTGATGGGAACTCCTTGATTTATGTAGACGCAGGTGCTCTCCCTGCTTTCGTCGTAAAGCGAGTCCGCGCCCAGTTAATTGTTCACCTCTCCCCCATCCGAGTCGCAAATTTATCGAAACGGAAAGCTAAGCGAGACCGTTTCAGCGACAAACCCCGCTGAGCTTGAAGTTGCCCGTCTAGAAGATTCACCCGGCCAAGTTGCTGGTCAATATCATACAAACTCACAAACCACTTTAGGGTTCCCGTTATTTGGACCCCTTGACACTCGGGGTCTCGAGACATCCTCACAGTCAAACTTAAGATAATTCTGGTCTAGCTTTCGGGGTCACGAATCACAATCGACCTCACCATGGCGCAGCGGGAAGCTTTCACCAGTATCCCACCTAATCTGAAGGTCAAATAGGTCGGCTCCCTATCACATCTTCTAAAGCGGACAACACGTCATGCGCTCGGCCACGCTGCAGCTTCTTGCACATTCAAATACCGTAGATAGGCGCATAAATGTGCTGAGAAGCTCTGGCAACCAGGCCATTCACTCCACGGCGACGACACCACTGATCCCTATTGTCGAGGTTTCAGTGGCAGCGATGTGAGTTCCCGACCTTCCTAATACTCTACGCCTGAAGGCATCTCGACGCATTGATCGCCTTTTCGGGCCTTCGGGAGTTTTAATTCCATCTTCTGCAGATTCTGCAGGGCGAAGGGACCCCTCATACCACTCATTTGCCAGTGCTTACACTCTGCGGGAGTGATCGCAAGAGTCATCTCCAGCCCACTGGTGGGTTAATACGGCAAGTTTATGAGACGAATCAATTAGAGAAATCCGATACGCCGTAAGCGAGAGGGTTGCCCAATAGACTTTGTGGTGATTTGAGTGCTGCAACAACCCCTTCGAAGTTTCCCTTCGCTTGATCAGCATCCTCTGGTTCGGGAGAAAGACATGTCGGCAGTGCTGCGGTCAAAGCAGACGTAGCACAGGAATTCCGCCTCGCTTGCATGTCATCAAACACTCGGTGACATCTGATCGCCTTCGACATTCAGTCCTTTGGACGCCCCCGTTGTATGGGTTGGTCTCTCAATCTGTTATCTCTTTTTTGATCAACGGCGAATAAGCGTCGGCTATCCGTGAAGCCATACGCTTGCGGGTTGGGTATTGTGAAGGTGCGGTACAAGCTTGGCAGATGCATAAACTTTGATGCGATTAGCGGCTCGTGGCTGGACGACACTGCTTTACAAGTCCGTTGAAGAACTGTTGTAGAATGAGAGGTGAAGTGGTGGCACAGTCTTACAGGCGCCGAGATAGCTTTTCCAGTGATACCCACTTCACCTAAACAATAAACTTAGGCTTCCCTGACAGTTGGGATGAACATTGAAGATGGCCCAGAAATTGGCGGAACATGGTTCCTGCCACGACTCATTTTCACAATAAGGCCACGATGATAGCTAGCAGAGTTTTCTTGCAGGTTCTCAGCCATGATAAAAGTTATAAAGTTAACTAATTCTGGTCCCCACGAATGCGACGAAAGAATATCGACAGATTCTCCTCTGTACCACGTATCTGCGATCGAGATGTCGAGCCTATTCTAGCTATTCAGTCAGAGGAAAGTATTCTCTGCACCGCACCCTTACTAACGGTTTGTACCAGATCTGTCCTTGCATCGTATTATCTTCTCGCCCGGTCAGTGCCCATGAAATTTACTGCTCTTGTTGAAAACATGATCAAACTCTTTGAGCTTTGATGGCATGTGTTTTCTCGCAGCCGCTGCTGTAGTATGTGCCTTGTTATTCTGAGTATCGGCGAGGAAATCTTCAATTCGTTGGGTAGCAAGTGCTTTGCTCTGAGTTGCAGCATGGGTCTGACCGGTTTCGTCGTTCGCAGGTCTGTTCATAGGAGATCGCGTCAGTGTGCGCTTCACTAAGTGATGAGTTGATACGGAAGTCCAGCAAAGACTTAATATCATACCCTTTTGCAGACCCATTGATGGCAATCAACGATGACACCTTGTAAAGAGACATGATCTTGAAGTAAGATGCGCTTGGTCATAGCTGCCGAGAACGCACGAACCACGTGATCTCGAGCAACAAGAAGGGACTGTCTGGGGGAAAAGGTCCAAAACTTGAGCAAGAGAATGGCCCATAATTTGGTGGTGCCTGCCTTATATATTTCAAATGTACAAATGGAAGGTTTCTAGAATCTGATTACTGAGAGAATGAGACGCAAGTGCTGTCAATATTCTCACAAACGGCCTTGACGCTGGACAACGTGCCTACACTTTTGCGTGGTCAGCGAGGTCATGTTCCCAATTGTTTGGCCCAGTAAGAGATTACGCAGTCGCTGATGTGGGAAAATTGACAGCTGCGGTATCACCACAGGTGCATGTCGCCCACATGCTATCTGAAAATCTCAGGAAAACGACTTCAATCGTGACAGGATAAAACTTTGGGCTTGCGTTAGCCAATTTGTTTTGGCCTCTTGGAATATCTTGCCCTAATGTTAGCTTTCTCATTGGCGTATACTCTGTGGGGCAGTGGGAAAGCTATCTAGTGTATGCGGCGTCCAATCTACTAACTGACGATGTTACACAGCAGGGTCATCGTCTCGGCATCCATCTTTCAAAGAATCGAGATCTTGTACGATGTGATGTATCACACCAGTCTCCACTTCTACCGTTGTTATTGCATTTCTTTTGTCCTGCATCTCCCATTGGGAATGGCGGTTCCCCCGCCTGAAATGCCCACCCTCCATATTGAGAGCAGCGCTCCGCCGCGTTTTTATTTGACGTTTCACACCAATTGCAAAATTTCTTCTCATGACTTCCTAGTCTGGATTGAAAAGGCAGCAAGGGTTGGAAATTTTCCTTTTTTCGCGCACCATACGATACAGCAGGGACAAGCAGCTTTCTCATGACAGCCTAAATCAAATAGAGAATCTAGTGACCTTTTTCTACTGTGCGCAGAAAGCAGCCTCCCCCTGCCCACACTTCGTGGCGCGACGGCTGAATTCACAGCCTTGTCGCAACCGATGCTTTGGGTCTTCGATGCTGAATGGTTTCTTTTGGTTTTTGTCGTATTATCGGAATATACGGAAAATGAACTATTGCTGCCCAAGTGTATCAAGAACGGCGGGGTGCATACACCCACGCCACTCAAATGGCAAGGCTGCATCGTTTTTTACTACTCATGCAGTTTAATTTACTATATGTCACTGGTGGTAACACCCCTCTGGACGATTCAGCTGCGCTCCTGAGGTTGTCACCGGCTCAGGAGAGCCCGTCTACTCTCGTTTGTATCGTCCCGTCTCACGGAATTCACCACTGCAACTCCAAGCAGCGCGTCTGAATGAAGTCTCATCCTGGGCACCACGTCCAATAATACTTCTATTAAGAACACATTTTGATTTGTAATGATCTGTGGTATTGGCGATCTGCAGCGGCTTGCGGTGTCCGCTCTCAGGCGAGACAAATCGGGGTGAAGATGAGGTCAGATTGCTATCTTAGACAAATCACCGGTTCCCGTTTATGGCCAAGATATATCTGTAGATACATTCCACTCATTCTAATGGGTCTGATTTCCTCCTGTCCTTCTCCCAGTGATTCATACTCAACCTTCTACAACATTATCACGAAAATCATGTCATTGGCGGAGGCCCTTCCGGGCTCGCTACGTTGAAGCACCTCATCACCGCACACAAATTCTTTCAAAATGAACCAATTGAAGCCCTCTTATTCGAAGTGAAGCCTCTATTAGAGGAACATTCAAGCACCGCTCGTATGAAGACGCCGAAGCAAGTCAGCCCTAATTATATTCATGAACGAGAATTAGAAACCAGCTCCTCTCTCTCGGCAACTCACAACTTTCTCAGACCTCCGTTGTCTTCTTAGGGATCCCGATTTCTCACAAACATCTCATTACTGCACATACTTCAATCTGTGGCCTCATATTCGGCATTCGACTCGAGTGACCAACATACGTCGCTCAAAAACTGGAGGTCATGTCATCACTTTCTCGCCAACTGGAGTCGAAACAACAGAACAGAGGGCATACGATGCCGTTGCAGTCTGGACTGGTCTACACGTTGTTCCTAACGTCTCTCGAGTGAAGGGAATTGAGAACGTGCCTACGGTCATCTACTCCGCTGCATTCAAGGAAAGGAAGCAGTTTGGGACCCAAAAAGATATCATGATTCTCGGCAGCGGTGAAACGGGAATGAATCTCGCATATCTGGATATAACTTCTCCCAACAAGTCGGTAACGTTGTCTCATCGTAATGGATTTCTCAGTGCGCCGAAGGTGGGTTCCCGCAAATTCCTTGATACTCTGGCTGACCAAAGTTTCTCGGCAGAGGGTTCCAGATCCCTTGATTTTTTGCGGTTTCGGAGGCTGGCCTGGCAAACACTTGAATGTTCCGGTTGACGTTAGCAGTGCCAGCTGGTTCGATACGGCATACGTTCACCCGATGCTGAATGCGTCTCCCTTGTTGTGGACTTACTACGATCGTTTCGTCAAATACACACTGTGGCTTGTGTCGGGTGCTCAGCACGGTCTCGATCAATGGGTTGGAGGAATATCTGACGAGAGATGTCATGCTTCCAAAAGTATTGACTTCCCTTGGATGCTTGGCTGTTGTTCCTAATGGCTCATAGTCTTTTTCAACAAATCAAATAGAGCCATGCTATACATCAGCGGGCCATATCGTACTCGCTCGTTACTCAACGACATCCGTTCCAGTATTTTACAAGTTCCGATTCTCGATACAGGAGAGCGACCTATCGATCTTGCTCCTTGGCCCGAATTCATCGACGAGAAGTGTGTTGTTCATTTTCTGAGAGAATGGCCGCCCAGAGGCAGAAAGAATGCCGTGTAAGGTGTCCAAACCAGGTGTGCTGATCTTCGCCACGGGGTACATGCAGGAATTTCCGTTCTTTGATGACACTTATGTCACTCCTGGAGAAACAATTATCAGGAACAGTTGTAGGAGTGGCGACGAAAGTGTTGGATTTATTGGCTTTGTTAGGCTGAGCTTGGTATATTTGTCTTCCCTCATATATAGTTGAGCAGCACTAGCTAGCCACCTTTTCAAAGGAGCCATTCCACCCCTTGCTGAGATTAAAACTCAGCTCTGGATTCTCGCACTTTTGAATCGTGTTCCTTGCCCTCTCAAAACGAAGATCACTATCATCCTCGTGTACCTCCATACGGCCGCATTCAATATGGTGTGGATTACGAGTCCTACGCGTATCAGCTAGCTATTGACATGGGATCCGCACCCTCTCTCACAGAAGTGCTTGCACAGGTTAGAAGATTACTTTAGTGTGGGCACTAGGTGCCAGTTTCAACACGAAGTTTAGGTCGGTTGGGCCGTGGAAGTGGGATGGTGCGGAAGATGTGCTAAAAACGGAGATATGGGAGACTATTACGAGGATGGGTGGGTTTTTTTGGGTAAGGCGGCAAGAAAAAAGAGAGAACAAACACGCAACGTATTCATACTAATTTGCGGGTAGGCCACGTCACGCTTTCCGGTATCCCAATGCTCGTGTTGGGGGATGAGTGCCTTGCTATGGATCTATTGTAAAATTCTCAGACTCCTTAAAGGTTTGAGAGAGCTTCTGTAGTCCATAAGAACATAGGCTAGGTTTTTTAGAGGAACTCCAACACCAGGGACATTGGAAATGTGGGATAATATTTCGTTTCTCTACATCTTCACCCTGTTTTTCCTTACTTGTATGCCCCAGAAACCGGCTGGACAATACCTCCCGCAGCCCAGCCAACACTTCCGCTGTGCCTTTGTGCTATTGACTCTATCCCTGGTTGTTTCCCCCATTGCCGTTTCTCTCATCGATATTGAATGCTTCATCGAAGACTAGGAGTCTAGCCCTCATGTTTTCTGTCCGATCCGCCGTGGAGGTTTCAATTTTAGCATTGTTGGCATAGGTGGCTGGTTAGCTGGTTGACCGTGGCTTTCACTGAAGTATTCGTGTAGTCGTTGAAGAGCTATCACGAAAGTCAGACTCTAATCTCATCCTCGCTGGTTCCGTTTTAGTTTCCGGACGTGAGCAGCTGCTGCTTTAACCTGAGCTGAGGGTGAGCATACCTGAGCCGAGGGTGAGCGTACCTAATCAGAGCCTGATTAGAGCCTGAGCAAAGTCTAAGCATCCTGAGCACGCCCTGATTAACCTTGCACCATAATGTAGAACCCATTTCGGCCTCCTGCGTGCCCCGGCTACAGTTTCCTTGCCGAATTTGCCCGGGAATCCGTTTCTGCTCCCTTATAGGGTTCCTGCCAAAGCAGATTTTGGATTCCTCTTGTCAAAGAGCAAAATAGCAGCTATGGAATTTTATCTAGCATGCTAATAGACCCATGGTTAGAAAGCCTGCGTATTACGCGGACGAACGAGGTTCCCAAAAAAGTTTCCTTGAAAGCTGAGGTGATAGTGAAGGCTAGTTGAGATACTATACTGCCCAATGTGATTAATCGAGAGTGCAAGGCTGTAGAATTGTGAAATATTAGAAGTTGGGAGGAATTGGGAAGTTAGTGTATAGTAGTGAAGCAAGGCCGTGAGGCTGTGAAAGCGAGGCTGAGAGTGAAGAGCAAGGCTGTGAAGGAGTGAATCGAGACTGTGGAGTATGGTTTTTCCGCAAGAGTTCTCTCTTTACAGTAGACCATGCTGTTTTTATAGACGGAGGTTAAGGCATCAAGGCTTCGACAAAGAATTGTTGTCTTTCTAGATAGGAGATAATTAGTATCAAAGACTACACTAGACTGTCTTGAAATGCAAATTTGTATAATCAGAAGAATAAAACCCTTGTTTCGTTTTATCTCCAACTGCTTTTATTCAATTCTCTATAATCTCCAACAACTTCCGACATTTAGCTCCTAGGATTGATACCTATGCGTAACACATTACATGGATAGAGACGGCACCATCTCTATCTACAACTCCATTAGAGTTGTGTTTTCGACAATCGGCTGTCAAATTCAGTGTAGTCGCTAGCACTCATCTAAGCTATAACAGATCAAAGTTATCTTGCGAAAAACGAGCGGCTCTTACGCTAGTACCCATTTCACTAGTAGCCGTGACATCCGCCCACTGCGCGTCGTAACCTCCACCAGCGCAGGCTATAATCGTCGTGGGGATTGTTGTGTCTGAAGATCGCTTTGCCCAATCGCGCGTCGTCGCGATACTGCTGCTGATTTCACGTTGGCATTATCGAATCGTTTTGCCTTAGATACCTTCTGCGGAGGGGGTTTACAGCGCGGTGTCCGAGTCTTAATACCTAAGGCTTTGTCGCTGGGCTGTCTGGTATCCGCGAGACATTACTTGTGGGAAGACTGGAGTCTATCGCAGGAGGTGCGGGCTTGGATACAGTATCCGGTATCTTGGGCTTCCATCGCACATCTTCTTTCCGCTTCGAGATCCCTGGTTCGCCGAGGACTGAGCAGGCTTTTGGTTGCCTCTTCCGATGGTCGGAAACAGAAGCCATTCGGACTGCCTTTGATAGCGTAACCCTATTGTTCATGTGCTTCTGCTTGGTCCATTGTAGGAAATACCCTCTCCATTTCCAGCTTCTGTTCTGGAATACTTCCATGCTGGCTGGTTGAACTGGCTAATCAGTCCGCAAAGCGATCAGCTCGTCTCTCCACTGAGTATGCTCAAATGGGAAGATATCCCGGATGATGGGCTGTAGCAGTGCTCAGCTCATACTCTCCTTTATGATAATTTGGGTCTGTCCACAGGGACAGGAAGTGTGATGTGAGTCGAGCTACTGGGACAGGCCCCGTAAGGGACGAAGTTGAGGTACGATTTGATCTGTGAAGAGGTGGCACGGGAGGAAGAGCGGATACATCAGCTCAGTGCTTCCCAGCTTTTATTTATTCACTCCCTTCTTTTACTGCAGGAAATCCTCGGGCTAGAAGAAGGAGATGTTTGTATTTCTTTGGCATCCCCATTACGTGAGTTTTGTAGCATCAGGCTGCAATTATCAATGCGATTATCGGTGGAATCGGAGCGGCCCCTGAATGGCGGAGCAACACCACCATGGGTCTCCTGAAGACTGTACTACGGGAACTCTTCAGGCTCCGCTGTGTGGATTGTAATGACTCTTCAGGCGCTTTGGACAGCTGCAGACTCCTCGAGGTTCGTAGCTTTTCTCAACCTCCTTTGATTTGAATGGTCAACTACCCAGGCGCACAATAACAACTCTCCGTCGTACCTCCAAGATTCCCACTTACAAACACGACTAGAACCGCAGCATACGCCGCCGTAGCTGCAAATATCTGATCTCGCCCGGCATTGGTGAGGAGGCCGACACATGCTGCAAACAAAACCGTCCAACCACTGACCATGCCCAGCAGTGCATGCTTATTTTGCACGATGTACAACGAGATTATTGCGCCGAAGAGAAGGATAGATGCCAATATCGTCGAGAGAATAGCTGTGAATGTCGTGAGCCTGGTTGACGAAATGTATGCTTGCCGGTCAATGGGCCTTGAGGTCTGTTGAAGTTGTCGAGTTTTTAGTAAGGTCTTCTGCTTCATTGAAGTTTGTGGAGGAAGTAATTAAGCCGGGGAAAGGGTAATGCAAGGAATGACAAACCTGGAAGAACAAGCTAAAGTTGTTCTGTATAAACTCGGAGAGCCGGTCACGCTCTATCGGAACCCGCAGAGCAACCAGATCATGGGCATCGTCGTAGATTTGCTCGCTCGCCCCCCAAAGTTGAGGAATCTTGTCTTCGCCTTTCTTTCCTGCTGTGTTGTCAAAAAACCAATTTCTCATGGCTTTGACTGTGGTAGCTGGTGGTGGTGTTGAATTTAGAAGCCTTTGTTGAGCTTCGAGTGCCTCGTCTGCATTATTCTCAGATCAGCCATTTCGTCCACACGAAGGAGCAAGGCTTTATAGCTCACAATATTTTTCTAATTTTGTCCTAATATTCAGTGCTAAGTCCATTTTCCGCTTCTCTCTTCCCTCCTCCTTCGCGCATGTAGCAAACTTCTCCCAATCCCGCTGGCACTCTATCGAGGCTTCATCTTTCGCTTTCCGATCTTCTTCGTCATATAGTCTCTGTAGCTCTTCTAACTCCCCAAGTTCAGCTTGATAGAATAACAAATTTCTCGCTGAGAGCCAGTCAAAGCGACGGTATATGGTGGTGCTTTTGTCCGCGTCGTGGGCGATTTTCGAGGCCACCGCGGCGAACCCTTTACTGGCACCGGTGTCTCTGCTCGCAAGTTCAAGATCCTGTTGATTCATTGTACCGTACGATTTTAATACTGTATGTTGCTTGAATTGCAATGGGCGTAATTGGTGCTTGATAATGTTGAGGTAAAAATCATAAGTGCGAGGCTGAAGTCTGCCCCGCTAGACGCCTTGCCAGCACACACTCCCTCGGGCAGGGGCACGTGTCCTCACCTCCAATTCCCACTATCCCCAGCACATCGATCTTCCCGTTTCTTCTCGTTTCCCTTTTGAATAATCGAGCATCTCCCCCAACAAAGGCGTGCTAGCATAGCTTAACATCTGGAACCAGAAGGAATTGGACAGGGGCGTCAAAATGAGTCGCTTAGGCGAGACCACACGTGATAGCCGTAGGGCAGGGAAGACCAAGTCCACAGATAAGTCCAGTCCCTGGTCAGCGCTTCTGTGGGATGAGCGAGGATTCTGGTGGCCCACCCGATGCGATGCTCACGGAGACCTTGAATATGATTGCCGTTACCCGGAGGTGGACCCTCCAGTCAAGCAAGGCCCTACTCAATCTGCCGTTCCTATCATTACTCCCTCCGGATCTCTAAAACCCGGTGAAGGACGACTACTGAAGGATGATCCATACTACGCCGGTTCACTTCCACGCACTTTGGAGGACGTTGAGCAGCAACATTCCTGCTATGACCATACTTCGTACCCAATTATCGGAACAGACAACCACTACAAAGATTACCCCAGTACAACACCTGAGCCCGCTTATTACGCCCCAACGAGATCTGGGATCCACAACGTTGGTAAATACACCGATTACTTCGACGCTGGTTCAGAATCCAAATTTTGGGCAACTAACTCTCCTCGCCGGACTATCGCAATTTCAAGAGGCAGAGAAGAAGAGTACAGCGCTTACGGTTTCTGTAACGCCGATATCCTCTCCACTGACCAAACCTCCCTTCGTTGCCTGGAATGTTCTGCATCATTCAAGACCCAATACGAGTTGGAGTATGACATGTACCTCCTGAGAGCATCATAGATAATAGTTTACTAATAAGTTGAAGAGCACACGGAAAAGAACATCGAATAAAATACAGTTGCTGGCGACCAGGATGCGGAATGGAAGTTTTTGATACGGTGACTGCTCTCCAGGTACACGACCTAAGAAATCATCCTTCTGGGCGACCAGATGGACTGTATTGGTGTCTCGATAGAAAGTGCAGGTCGGAAAATCCGATAGTGTGTGGTTTAGATGACTTTCGAGCACACATCAGGCTCTCCCATCCAGAACAGTGGACGGGTGAGGAGGAATTTTCAATGATGGCAAAGCGGTAAGAATCTCCCCCAAAAGATAATAAGTCAGTGAGAGCTTGGCTGAGAATCGTAAACAGAGGCGACTTTGACGACGGTGGAAGGGGAGTGCAGGTGCAAAAGAGGGAAAAGAAGAGGGACAAGTTTCATACCGCGAGCGACTGGGACATGCCGAAAAGTTTCAATTCGACCAAGTCAGACTTCGAACAGAGCGCAAAGGATACCAAGCGGAGAGTTGATTCTGTCCCGTCTGATTTAAAGCCGCCGGAGAAGACACCAGATCATGTAGTAGTGCAGAGCGAGAGGGGCAGACTAACTGTTGATGTTGAAAAAGCTATGAGAGCTATCAAAGAATTGGGGCACTCTAGCGAGAGTCTTGCATTGAATGTCAAGATTGATCGCGAGCCAAAGAAAGTCGACCCAGAGCACGTTAAGACGAAGAAGATCGAAACATCTGATACTGGGCCAAAAAAGGTCGAGCGGCTTGGATTCAAAAAGGATGAGACAAGAAAATCTCAACTAGTATCGTTCAAGCCAAACAAATGCGAGCCCAAGAAACTCGACATAGCAAAAGTTGTCCCAGTGAAGGCTAGGCCGGAGAAGGTCAAGCTAGAGAAGCTCGAGCCAAAGAGAGTTCTGCCAAAGACAGCTCAGCTAGACAGAGCTCAGCCAGAGACAACTCAACCAGAAATGCTAGACCCGAAGAGGATCGAGCCAGAGGACTTTGGGCTAGGGAAGGCGGGCTCGGCAGACTTTGAAAACCAGGACTGCAAGACTGAGGAACTCGAGTCTTCCTGCGAAGTCACGAGATATGCCTTCGAAAATCTGACTAAGCCTGAAGAAGTATTCCTGACAGAAGTTTCAAACGGACTTGGAGATACCATCGTCACCGATGTAGGTCGTGGAGATACGTTGTCGTCCCAAGCGAAACCCCTCGATCTCGTGATCGAAGTAGACAAATCGACCACTGTTCCACATGGCGAAACAACTCAACAAACTGCACTCCCTGAGTCCCAAGAAGGGTATAAGGATATCGCCTATCTAGAAGCTGCTGCGATGGGCCTTAGATTCATGTCCGAAAATGACGAGGTCAGCGAGCGCGTTCTAGTGGGAGAAGAAAACAAACCGAGTACGATAGATACATTCGTTCAAGCCGCTCGTCCTAACGAAGTACACAAAAAGACATTAAACCGGCTGAAACACTCAAAGCTCCTTGGTAATGAAGGCAAGCAACTCGACGGTGAGCCTGGTAGTGAGGTCAGTCGTAAGGAGCGCATCAAAGCCTTCGTTCAGGGAGTCGTTCAGGGAGATGTTCTTGTAACAGGGGATGGGCTTTTTAGAAGGCGACTCTTTCCCAGGAGGATCCAGAACTTTAAACGCAAAGCTGTGCGCATCCTCCTCAACGGCAAAGAAACTCTCGCCCGCCCGGACACAGGATCCGCAGAAGACATCATATCGCTCTCCCTGGCACGGCAACATGGCCTTCCTATCCAAACTGCCGATTCCGACAGAGGCATCTTCGCTCTTGGAAACGGCAAGCAGGTTAAATCCCTCGGTCGCGCTTACGTCTCTTGCAGTCTCTTCGGAGACACCATGCAGCAAGAGAGTCGTTGGTTCCATGTCCTAGCCACGCTCGCTGTACCAGTGATCCTGGGCATGAGATGGATTGAGAAAATTGGCCTGTATACGAAGAAGAAACATCTTCTGGTGGAATGCCCCAGTTGGTTTGGGGACATCCCGACGCTGAAATGGCTTGGCTCGCCACAAGGCCGTATATCCTTCACTGCGGATGGGAAGGAGCTGGTAGGATGCACAGACACGGGGTCGGATCTAAATTTAATGTCTCTTCGCTCTGCCCACAAACATAAATTCGAGATCGACCGGCGGCAGAAATCAAGAACCCGCGTCATGTTGGCTGATGGAACGATTGTCTCGACTATTGGTCAGATCCACGTCTCTTCCCTCAAACTGGCAAACTTCGATACCTTTGAGATGGAGTTCCACGTTCTAGACGGGCTACCCTCGGATGTCATATTTGGCGAGGAGTTCCTGGAGCAGATCGACGCGTTCAATACGTGCTCTGAGATCATGGATACAAGCGATTCGTATCTGCATGGTTTGAATACGCTTATCAATTTGGGTCCTATCCAGGCTTTCTTCTCTAGGAAGTTTGTGTCGAAGAAGATCGCGGCACCCAAACAACAGAGTGGTAGTGCTGCTGAAGAGGCGCTTTATTGGAAGAATAAGGCAACGAGGTCGTTTGCGAAGGTTGCTCATGGGGATTATGAAGTGCTTGATGATGGCACAGAGGCGGCGGTGGAGAGGATGGTGGGTGAGAATGGTGGAGAGGTTGATCGTGACCCGGGAGGCAAATGAGAGAGGTTGAACGGAAGCTGCGCCCGATGTTCTGGGCAGAGTCGTGACATGGTGAACGAGCAGCTCCCATTATGTGCACCTTATCGTCGCCTCGGATCTGGAACGGCTGTCGAGACTTAGGTTTTCAGCCGATAGGGGGGGTCTCGCTGGAGTGAAAAGGTCTGGATTAAAGCTATGCGTAATGTCAGTAACGGCCGCCTATATTTGGAAAAATAAATGAATTTCATGTAGCGAGAGTAGATGCTTCGACTTATCTCAGCTCTTTGACTGCACAAGGTTGTCAAAACAATTTATTTATAGTGTGGGCGCTTGTTTAAGAAGCTAAAGCACTTACTTAGTAATAGAGGCCTTAACTAGCATCTGGTTGGTAAACAGATTCAATGTATTCTCCCACTCGTGCTGATAAGAAGACATTGGCCTGGATCTCACCCCAAAGATCTAACCTAATTCCTAGTCTTGAGTATATATGCCAATTATGTTTCTAAAGCTGTGTTCCGAGGTGCATAAAGTGAACCATTACACTATATCTCCTCTCTCGCTTTCGGCGTGCTATTTTGAGTTTTTCTAGTAGAGGACCTTATATAAACTAAACCTTGTTAGCATCTTGATGCTTGAAAGAATGGGAATTCGGCACATTTCTAGTAGACCTAGTCAACTGTTTACCAAGTTCTTGTTGGCCATCTTGTTTCAAGCCTCTAGAAAAGTCTTTTAAGTACGTGACAACCGTATTCATACATACTACTGGATTGCCATAGGCACCTTCAATACCATATGCAACGTCTTTATGTTACACAGAGTAGTATCACGGTGTACGATGTGCCACCCGTTTATGAGGAAATTAAGTACTCTGAAAGTCTCAATTTCGGATTGTAGTGACGTACTGTTTCCATATCGCCATCATGCGAGTATATCTCTTCAAGGTACATGGTTAGAGCTGTTTCTTGACTCTTCTCTAGTAATAATATCTTTACTGTTCTCGGAGCTTTTCTCACGGGCTTTCTTCAAGAAGTTGTCTGGTGATTTATGCTTTGGCATACCGAAGAGTTCAACGATAGTAAGAGTATAGATAAGTTAAGATAAGATTGAAGAATAATGAGGCATGGAATATAGGTGTCTATAAAGGGAGATTGGAAATAGCTTGGTAGTTGGAGAGGGACAATTCAGACGGTTAATAGCAGCAGGGAGAGGATTTATAGAGACAACAGCAAACTCCTCTCCTGAAATGAGACTATACCTTATTGCCATGGGCAATGGCTCATGGGATAACGTAGATATATTTTCATGAAGGTCTGGTTTGGGATCCTTGGGAGCCCAAAGAGGCTCCCAAGAATAATCGTCAAAGCTTGACAAAAATGACATGACGCGCCCTAAGCCAACATCTAGCCTCATATAGTTTAGTGGGTACTGCTCAGGGACTGCTCAGGCAGCTCAGGTGAGCTGGGTGAGCCGAGGGTGATTAGCGCCTGAGTGAAGCGGCCAGGCTCACTAATCGTTCGGCTAGCACCCACTCACCCAATCGCACCGCTATTGGGGTGAGGGAGGGCAATGCGTCACTCGCTAGCGATGAAGAGCGCCGAGGGGGCAGAGTACGGTGAGTATCTTTCCCTTGTTTCTCCCCATCCTCGACCACTCTGATACTAGTTATCGAGATGGAACAGAGATTCAGAAAAGGAATCTAACTTGATCGCAGTGAAGCATTCATCTACAACATGTTCCAAGCCAACCTCTTCGGGCATATGGACATCACGCAGGCCATCCTGCCGTTCTTCCGTGCCCAGGGCCACGGCCGCATCGGCTTCACGTCGTCCAGCATCGCCTGGGTCCCCCTCCCCTTCATGTCGCACTACGCGGCATCCAAGGCGGCGCTAAGGGCGTACGTCGAGAGCCTGCACAAGGAGGTCCCCCCGCTGGCTATCCAGTGCGTCGCCTTCGATGCGGTGGCTTTCCGACGCACCTTGGCCGGCCACGCGACGCAAGCGAGGCGGCCTTCGGGAGTGTGGGGCCCGCGGTCGCCGCGTACGGACCGCTGTTCGGCGAGCTTGTGGGAATGTTTGCAGCCGACCCAATGGTCCACATGCCGGGCGACTTGGCGACGGCCGCGATGAGGGTTGTCGAGGTTATCAGGAGGGAGTGTATGGCAGCTGGACTACAGTGGGCCATACGCGTTGCGCTGGGGTCTGATGGGATGAATTCAGTGAGGCAGAAGTGCGAGGAGCAGTTAGAGCTGGCGGATGGGTGGGAGAATATTAGTTACAGTACTGATCGGGATGAGCAGGAGCATATGACGAGTAAGGAGATGTTGAAGCCTGGTTCGATCTTGCAGAGGCGTAAGAGACGAATCTGCCAAGTGTATACCCCACATTGGTAAGTTGGTAAGATAGGCCCATTAACAATTCTTTCTCTCTATTCTGCCGGTCTTCGCTACGGGAGACAGGCAGGAATTCCGTTTTTGGATTTGACATGAAGCTTTGCGATTCTTAAAGGGACTTGGGAGATTGACACTTTGTTAAGCATAACATCCATATTTTGTGATGCCCGGTTTGGTTGGTCATAAAATGCGTTATCGAATATGTACATGTGACATGTCACTCAACCATACGTACATGCAATCGCCGCAGACTAGCCTCTATCCCCCCATAAAATATCTTTGTCATACATTTAGGATGGGAGGCATTGCGAGTAGTACGCATTTGAATATGTGCCTGGAAATCGTGAATTAGTATGCTTTCTACTTTTCATATGAAAGGTTTGAGAGATAGCTTACAAGTCGACCCTGAAGCACAGCAGGTAGCCCCGGTCCACCCTGTACCTCCACACTGTCCATACACAGCAGAGCAGCTACTGCTGGAAGTACTTGTTGTCGATGTCTTGGCTGTAGTAGTTGAAGACGTCGCTTTGGTAGTAGTCGTAGCCAAAGTCGTCGCTCCGCCAGCACCAGCACCACTCCCGTTCAAAAGCTTGCTAATGGGAGTAAGGCCAGGGAAGAATGTGGTAGGAATCGGTGGAATAGGTATAGAAGAAGTGGTAGCGAAGCCAGATGCCAAGTCGCTTGGCATCTTTGCGCCATTGTAGCCTGTCGGAGCGGTCGACACTGTAGTAGTGGTGGTGTAAGATGACGATCCTGAGCTCTCCAAGCAGTAGCCCGATCCATATGCACTCTCGCAAACGTAATGCATCGCAGTATTGGTGTCCGTCCACATCTGGATGTTGCTCAAAGAGAGTCCAGTGCAGGGGGCAGCATTGGCACAAAGAATTTGGATTGTAGCTCGCGATGCAGAAACGACCGTCCCTTGCCAGTTCGAGAAGGTCAGTCCACTGAGGACAACACCATTTCCGGCGACAAGTGTTTCGTCGGTCCAGTACTCGTTAATGTCGAGAGCATACGCATTGCTATGTCCAATGAAGTTGTTGAAGCTACAGTCCTTAACGTATCCATCGCCTCCATTGGACTTGATCATGTACATTTGGTTTGACTGCCAAGTGTAGATATTGTTGTATTCAATGTTCGAGATCGCAGTCCCTGCTCCGAGAGATCCCATGGCACATCCTCCCGACCAGTTGCAGTAGATGTTCTCCACGAGCGTGTAGGTAGAGGGATTTTTGATCGTAACACATTCATCTTTGTTCGTGACTTCAATATCATGATACCAGAGATTTGTGCCAGAGCTATCGATACCATCAAGCCCACCAAGGTTGCCTCCTCTGATAATCATGTTGTAAATCTCCCCATTGGTACATGTCACCACGATAAGGTGGAAGGCTGGCGAGTCCACAAGGGCAATATCGTGCACTGAGAAGTTTGTTACACTGATGAGTCTGATCAATCGAGGTCCGTAGACGCCTGTCTCAAGGAATTGGTAACCGTAGCCCTGAATAGCACCCTTCGAGGTGAGGGAGAATAATTCGAAATCGCTGGTGTTCTCGATGATGATCATGTGGCCTCCTGCAGTGCCAGTGCGGTAGATGATTCCATCAAGTTGAAGAGCCCAGCCTGACCCTCCGCTCAACGTCTGCCAAGTGGCCATAGCATAATTACCACTTGGAATCCAAACTGCCAATTATCAGTATCGCCATAGCCACACAGCTGAGGCTACATACCAATTCCACCCGAGTTGCATGCCGTCCAAGCGGCAAGAAGAGCAGGGCCCAGGTCGGTCGACTGGTCTGCGACTGCCCCATAGTTGAGAACATTGCAAATCTTCTTGGCTGCTTTGGATGCTGTTGAGGTAGTCGGACCCACTGAGCCAGAAAGCTGGGCAGAGCAGCAAGTGGAGAGAATGGAGACTGCTGCCGCGACTGCAGAAACGACTCGGAAGAGCTTCATTCTTGGAAATCTAGTGGAACAAAATTAAATAGTACGACGCAGAAGCCTTACCTTACATTGAGGGGTAGTCGAGCGCCTTTAATACGATCTCACTGATTAGATCTAGCATGCCAGATCATCTCACATGATCAAATCTGGGGAAATTCTCTGCATGCTCGGAGAGATATCCCGAATGGATTTTAAGCGTGTACAGCCGCGCATTGCTATCCTCTTCACAATCTATCATTGAGGAGTAAAGTGGGGTTGATGGCTTGATTAAGGTTTGGACGGACAAATGTGGGGATAATCTGGGGTTAATATGGGGTGCAACCAGGCCACCTCATACGTTCCTAGAAATCCCACAAATAGCAGAGCCTGTTCGGCGTTTTGTTTAAGATTGTGGCGAAATGCCTATTGTGATAGGTTAAAGTGATGAGTGATTAAGTTTTGAAAGACGTTGAAGATGTGAGGAGGTGAAAAGGGTCACGTTTGATGTAAAGTGCTTCGGAACAGAGCGCCCGACATCCGAATACGGAAACTCGCTTACGACCGTTGCAAGTGCTGACTGCTTTAGGATGGAATCTCCCAAGTGATCTCAATGACTTCATATGTTTGACTTTTGCCTCGGTTGTTTTTAAACCTTGAATTCAATCTATGAGTATACTAGGCCGCGCGTGTAGGTTCTCAAGAGGCGTCAAATTCGTTATGAAGCGACAGACATGTCTGATGTCTCAAACGGATTGTCAATTGGAGCTGTTTTGGGGAGAAATACAGTGGCATTTTAAGGACTAGCTAATATTTAACTATTCCGAATTAGAAGGAGGGGAAAGCTACGAGTAGGAGATTCCATTCAGGCCGCAAGGCGACCTAGGTACCCCGTTGTATCGAACCCCAAGATCTTGTCTCCCACAATCACCCCATCTACCGGGCCGGCACACTTCCTTGTCTAGCTCGGTCCTCCTAAATGCACACCTTGTGGCACCCGCGACGGTCTCGGTAACTAGCATTCCGGCAATGGTTACGACTTCCCCACGCTTCCTCCCTTCACCAATCACAAGCGTGATCATGTATATTGGATCCTGTGTGACCTAAGCATTGCCTTGTCTGTCAAAGAGTAAATTTATCTCCAAATATCCCAGCTGCAAGAGTCTCCGTGCTCCCAATTTGAAACCCAATTTCACATGCGTGATAGGAATACGGCAAAAGAGTTCTTGGTTCATGGAAGTAAAGACACTCGCTCCTCAGACGAATCCCATTGATTCCCAGCTCCAAAGTCGAATTGGCCGCGATTCTGATCTGCGGTGCATTAATGAAAACTTCGTATTCTTTCCACACGTCAACCTTCCAGATGGCATAAAAGCCCGGCACCGTTCCCGGTCCCCAGACCCAGATTACGGCAAGGGAGTAGAATATGTTCTGGTGTAAGCTCTACAATCCCTAAAAGTCTGAAATAGTTTGGGATAATTGCAGGATCGATCGGGCTGTTGGATGCGAGCGGATCAAGAGGTAAATGGAGGGCTCAGTGTGGGAGTTATGAGAAGTTGGCCATTGGAGTGGATGACGAAGCTCTCCAGCCAAGTGCGATTTGGGAATTGATATAAGAGTGATGGACAGTGCATGATTTGTGACTAGCATTGTATGGGGACTTAGATGTACAAGGACCTCCGATTGGTGTGAGAACTCGGCAAAGCTTGAAAGAAGCTTAGGAGAGTGAAGAGAGAAATCGCAGAGAAGAGATGTTGATAGATTGTGTTTTTTGTAAACATTCCTATTGGACATTAAAGGTATAATGTGCGATTGATCAATTGGAGGGAAGGGACCCGTGTAATGTGGATAGCCCATCTCTTAAAGTCCTTTCCGACTATGGTGCGCGTTTTTCTAAGTAGAACAATACTTCTACACTGTCTTTCTTTGGCTAGATTGTATGATGCGTACTTAGTAAAAAGTTCAAAATCTTGACGAGGTAGAGTTGGCCGAAGACTGGTTCTTAGCGTCTCAACTTTTCGTATTCGATGGACGCAAAGACCTTGGCAGTTGCACATGGAAGCGTAGAAAGATGATTTTGAAGGATTCAGATCATATTCTCAAGTCTTTAGGCACGAATCGTATATCCATACCTTACAGTTGGATTAGTCGTGTTGGAGCTGCTAAGAGAGTACGATTACTTAACCGACCTGCACAAGTGGCAACTTAGCCACAGCTAAAATATATTGAGGTTTGAATAATCAAACTTTATTCTCACATCCAAAATAATTGTTTAGAAGATTGCAGAGATAGAGATTTTTTACAAGACATTAGATGTGGGATCAGCATTAGTTGCACAAGGGTCGTCTATTCTGTCCCTGTCCTGGACATTGCCGAGACCAATCGGCTGTTTCCCCGCTCAGCGAAGCTAAATGCCAAATCGCTGCTGACCAGCATACCAAATCTTTAACAAGCAGTCCACCGGGTCGTCAACCTCTTATTCCATGGGATCGGATGAGCAGGGGGATGTTCCACGCGAGTGCTAGGGAACTTGCGTAATCTGAATGACTTCTTTACACCGACTCGAAAGTTTGAAGTCGCCCACTTTCGAATGAGTTTTTTTAACTTCATCTCGATTTTGCATATAGAATTATGTCTTCATCAAAGCCAATATCAGAGGGTCCTGAAGTCGTTGATAGGGATACGATAAACCTATCATTCATAACATCGCCGCTTCCTCCACCGTTTCAAAGAGAAGGCTCAAGCCGCTCGAACCTAGAAGCTCAGGACGGCAGTTCCCAAAATCCTTCAAGATCATCTTCTGTTCGCAGTAGATTCCAGTTGATCGCAACACTGCTTGCTCTTTTCGTTCGTATACCCCAACAAATTCCAATTGTTGTCGACTGTCGTCAACTCTCAAGAAACCTCCCACTAACTTCAATTGTTGACTTCAGCTTTCCCTGTTTCTAGCAGCCTTGGACTTCACAATCGCTACAACAGCAATACCGACCATCATTAATGAACTGCACTCAGCAACCGCCTACACATGGATCGGATCCGCATACCTCCTGGCAAGTGCTGCGGCGACGCCGGTATGGGCCAAATTCTCAGATATCTGGGGACGAAAGGTTATTCTCCTCACAGCTGTGGCTACTTTCTTTGTCGGATCAGCTATCTGTGCATCTTCTAAAAGTACCGCAAGTTTGATTGCAGGGCGATCAATTCAAGGTTCCGCTGCCGGTGGCATGATTGTTCTCACAAATATCTGTATCAGTGATTTGTTCAGCATGAGGTTTGTTTTACCTCTCCCTCTTTGTCTTGGAAGTTTTGATGACGAAAATTGCTCAGAGATCGAGGATTCTACCTCGGACTTACGGGAGTAGTCTGGAGTCTTGCCAGCGGCGTTGGACCTCTTCTTGGAGGAGCGATGACCGAGTACGTGTCTTGGAGGTGGAATTGGTGGATCAACCTCCCGTGCTCTGGTTTTGTGTTCGTCGTGCTTTACTTCTGCTTACACGTTCACAATCCTCGGACAAGTCTCTTGCTAGGAGCGCGAGCAATTGATTGGTTGGGGACGGTTCTGATTCTTGGGTTGAGCTTGATGATTCTTCTTGGGCTCAATCTTGGAGGTGTCATAAGTCCTTGGGGGTCTCCAAGAGTACTCTGCTTGGTTGTGTTTGGGATCTTAATGGTGTTGGTATTCGGAGTTCATGAAGCCAGGTTCGCGAAGAATCCGCTGATGCCGATACGCATTCTTCAGCAGCGGTCGAATGTTGCATCCATTCTTGTCTGCTTTATGCATGGATTCGTAAGTTCGGACTTCTTCACTACATGACTTAAGCTTACAAAATGTCAGGTAAATGTATCATCCTGGTACTTCCTTCCACTCTATTTCCAAGCAGTCAGAGAAGCGTCACCTCTTCGCTCTGGACTCTTAATTCTGCCAATCACCCTCGTTCAATCCATCGTCAGCGTTGCGGCGGGGTATCTCATACACCACACTGGACGATACCTTGAGCTGATCTGGGTCGGAATGGCGGGTACTTGCCTTGGATTCGGATTGTTCATCAAGCTGGAAGTCAACTCATCGCTCACCGAAATCGTGCTGCTTCAGATTGTAGCAGGTATCGGAGTTGGGCTGGGCTTTCAACCACTTCTTATTGGCCTTCAATCACTAGTTGAGCACGACGATGTTGCTGCAGCCACCGCATTGTTGGGATTTGTTCGCAGCCTTTCCACCGCCGTTTCTGTGGTAATTGGTGGGGTTATTTTCCAGAACCGGATGCAAACTCACTACAGGAAACTGCTTTTAGTTCTACCATCGGATGTTGCTCAAAAGTTCTCTGGAGGCGCAGCGGCAGCAAATGTCAAATTGGTACAAACGCTCTCAGGAAACGGGAAATTGGCGGTGCAAAAGTCGTATGCGAAGAGTTTGAGCTCTATGTGGATTCTTTACGCTTCTATTGCAGCACTTGGTTTGGTTCTGAGTGCTTTCATCTCAAGGCAGCATTTAGCTACTGAGCATATCGAGACGAGGACGGGTCTCGAGAAACATGGGCAGGTTGGGGCGACTGCCGCGACTGCAACGACTGCAACGACTGTGTAAGCCATTATCAGCAGAAAGGACGACGTTGCAACGTCGAAAGTAATATAGATTTCGGAAAGTACGCTTATGAGAAAGAAAGTCTGCTTAGTTTGAACTTAACTTAGATCACCGCGGCTAGACTTCGCTCGAACTTTGCTGTGGACCCATGTTAGATAAGGGGATGCTAAAGACACAGGCTGCAGTCTGTACACCCAAGAATTTGTACTTGCTCCGGCTCCATATTCCTTCGTCCTATCGCTCATCCACGTTCCTTCGAGCTATCAGCGCAATAAAATCAGATAAATAGACTCAATGTATCTCACCTTCTAAATTCAGATATTTCTCCGAATCTTACATACCCGATCGTCTCCACAATGAACAAATGCGGGGGTTGCATCTCGGAAAAGTCGACATCTTCGGATCGTCCCGGTGCATTGACATCCGATTTGCCAATGATCGACTGCACCTCAATCACGATTTCCGGCTTTCGACTCCACCATCGTCGACTCCCGAGTAGACCAGCCTGTCACAATTGCTAGATTTCAGGCAAGTATAGATTGTCGAAAGCTTGATATGGAGAGAAATCAGGGCAAGGCTCCACTCGAGAGGAAAGTCCGTGACGCGTCCTCAAATGGCTTGTAAGCATTGTTGTGATCTTGGAAGGTGGACGCATCATGAGATCTGCGGTTCTTGATCGACTGTATATAAGAAGGCCTCCTCGCCGCGCGACTTTGAAAATGGTTAAGTGGCTCACCTTCTTTGAGTCGCTCGCCGCAGAAGGGTATTCTCTCTGATAATTATCCCACCATTCGTTAAGCACTTTCGCTATCATGGTTCGCCTCACCAGCCTCCTCCTCTTAGGAGCCTCGTTGCACTTGGCATCAGCAGCAGCCACTCCACGAAGAGCTCCCAAATTCGACAAAACCAAGCGCGACACCATTCCTGACTATGCCATCACCTACGCGCCCTACAGCTACCTCTACAGCGGCGAATCCTGGTGGCCTTCCAACGTGGCGACACATCTCCAACACGTTACTCCAGAAGTCGACTACGTGGCCGTCGAGTCTACTGTAACTTTGGAAACTCTGGATGAGCTCGCTTCGGACGTCTATCTGACCTCCGATGACAATGTGGAGGACAACCCCTCTTGGTTGCTTGGCATCGAGCCTAATAGTTCAGGGTACACTTCAGCACCAGCGACGATCATTGTGGTCGATAAGACGGATTATGTTGATGTCTTCTACTTTTACTTTTATTCTTATAATCATGGCCTCACGTATATTCTTTCCCTCTTTGCTCCGAAGTTTGGTCGCTGACGACAGAACAGCATCCTTGGAACCCAATTTGGAAATCACGTAGGCGACTGGGAACACTCTATGATCCGCTTCGTGGACGGAGTCCCAGAATATATCTACCTCTCTGAGCACAATGGTGGAAGCGCATACACCTATGATGCGCTCACTCAGACGGATTCGAGACCTACCACCTATATTGCTACGGGTTCGCACGCCAACTATGCCACGTCTGGCAAGCAGGAGTATGAGGGCAGTATCTTGGGTCTTATTGGGTTGTATGATACGACGGATGCTGGTCCATATTGGGATGTTACTCAGAACTATCGAGGGTTGGTTCGAACTCGTTACCATATAAAACAGGAAGAGCTAACCAACATATCAGATTCACCTACGATATCAGCACGAGCACCTTTGCCGTTGCTGGTGGGGCTGACATCGGTGCTACTGAGGAAGCTACAGAAGGTGCCGACTGGCTCCTTTGGCTTGGATACTGGGGTGACGAACAATATCCTGATTCAGACTCAAGACAGAACTGCGACTTGGAGAGCATTACTGGCGAGTGCCATTATGTTTCTGGCCCTACGGGACCTTATGGAAAGAACTTGGAGAGAACCACGGTTTGCGAAGACGATTCTAATTGTACTATTAATACCTCCATCTAGTCATTAGAGATGTTTTGGGACGATATGTATGAAGTAATATGAAGTAATGAATTGTTTCCTCCGTATTGTTTGAAGTAATAAGATAACAAGACAAGTCGAAAGCGCATCTCCTTTTCTCCCCTCATTTGGCCCCCTTTGGAGTACAGACAAGGGTCACGAAGTCCAAGCAGACTTCCACCAAACATGAAAAACACATAGAACACTCATTCTTGTATTCGTACGAAAGCGCCAAGTAGAAAGGCCATCTCGTTTTCTCCCTCGTTTGTCCTCCATTCTGAGTTCAGATAACAACCGGGAAATCCAAGCAGAATCCTCAGAACCACCTTCCACCCACCTTTCATCACAAATTCGCAGCAAAGACCATAGCACCACCGAAGAGCGCCACTACGCCCAAATCGCCAGTTTTCCTTGCTCTCCCGACACCACCGGTACTCAAGCTCGTGCTGGTAATCGTAGCACCAGCTGCATTCGTTGTCGTCACCACAGCACCCGTGGTCGCCGTTCCCGTAACCGCAGCCGTGGCCTCACTTGCGGCAGAGCTCAACTTGCTGGTCAAAGAAGCCTCGACCGCACTCGCCTTGCTGGCAAGACTTGACGCAATCGACGTTGCGTCCGCGCCTGAGACGGCGGTGAGCGAGGTGTATTCTGCGGATAGAGAGGAGTGGATTGAGGCTGCTTCGCTGGAGAGGGAGGAGACGATCGAGGAGTAGGATGCTGGGAGCGCGGTGGCTGTTGAGAAGAATCTGGAGTTGATGTTAGGAGTGGCTTTGAGTGAGAGGGGAATGAGGAGGTGTGTGTAAATGGGGAAATAGCACTTACTCGCCGGAATCGGAGGTGAATTTGGCGAAGCCGGAAGTTAGATCACCCCACCAGTCTGGTTGGGCAATGGCCTGAAGATAGAAGGTAAGTAATCTGGAAAGAGGAGGATGGTAGGATGAAACGTACAGTGACGGTTGAAACAGACGCAAGTGTGAGAACGAAAATTGATGTGAGACGCATCTTGACTGGTTTATCTGGGAATTCAAAGGTGGCGAGTTTTGGGGGGATGGGATGAGAGAGAAGATGAACTTGAGTTAGAGCAGAAGACAAAGCTCGAGGTTATTCCAAACTCTTATAGTCTTTGATTGATAGAAGATAAATTGGAGATAGAATGGAAAGTACGTTGTTAAAATACATTGAATCGAGCATCCGATGAATCCGATGATGCGAGACTGCGCCTGAACCCGACCACGTCAGAAGAATTTTACTTCAGAGTGGCATCTTGATAGCCTTGCCATCTTTGATAGCAGCCATCAAATCACGCTTCTCGCATCAAATACACGCATTTGCGTATCCCCAAGGCTGAAACAAGGAGCGCGTCATGGACGAGGCTGTGCAGACTCGGCGGACTAGGAAGCAGATGCTTCTGGGGTTGGAAAGCAATCAGATTGAGGAGTTGGCTAAATATTGTCTTTCCGCACAATCCGACAGGAGCCAAGGAAATATAATCTTCTGAGACTGATTGCAGCTACTCGCATCGCATCTTCCCAAATCTCAAGTATCTGCCAAGAAACCTTGAAGTCGCTTGAGTTTCGGACCTGGACCGAATACGAAGTGCGAGACTGGGGCCAGAAATAAGAACTCTCAAGTGGCGTATGAGAGAGACAAAATGTCATAATTATTCCTTCCAACTAAGATACTTACCCCTTAAAAAATCAGCCAGAACTCCTTTCTCTTTCATTCCTTCATTTCGAGGGCCGTCATGTGACTTTCTCTTTCTGCGATTAACGTCATCACCTGAGGATCTTCACTTCGAATTACTCGTAAGGAAAGAAACTAGGAAATTAAGACAGCTTGTAGATTAATGTTTATGCTGGTTTCCTTGACTTTTTGGGATTGAATGAAACCCTCAAGTGACAGAGTTCATAGCACCAGTTTCACGATCCATCTCCGAAATCCGATAAACATATCAGGAATTCTGCCTAGGCCCAAAGAGCCTCAGCCATTTCCCTTTTCTGTACTTCCCCGTCCGAGCTTTCTTGTCGAACGCAACGTTGAATGCCTCAATCTTTGCAACCATTCGCTTCCTTGCCTCATCTTCAAAATGATGCGCTTTACTTCCTCCATGGTGTATCGGGGATTCTTCTGCCAAGAATTTCTCTAGGAGTCTCGTTGCAAGCATTCTGGCTTCTTGGGAGGTCACCATCGTGGGCGGAGCTGAGTTAACAGAGGACCGATCTGACGACTTCAACTTGTAAGTCATTGGAAAAATTGGAACTGCGCAAAGGGCTGCTGAAGCATCATACCCATTACTCGAACTATTTTTTGCAGCTGTTGTGGAGAAGCTTCTTTTGCGACATCTGTACGGGACTTCGGGTGACAAAGCAATGGGTTCTGGACGGGACAATCTTGCCGCTAAGGAGCTGGAGAGTTGATGAAATAGTAGGAGACTGTCGCCAGTCGTTGGCAGGCTGGGAAACACAGAAGAGATTGACAATTTACTGAGAGCATTTGCAGCAAGGGATGGTGGGATGTTGCTTCAAGTACCCCCTCGAAATTGAGATGGCAGCCACCTCTTTGCTTCATGCATCTGAGTGTGCATCCACGGAACGTTGTAAGCGGCCATACTCTCAGCAGGTGCGAGAATCTTTACTTTTTCCACACCACCGGTACAATCGGGCCCAAGCCGAGGAAGACCTCATCTACTTCACGAAGTGTTGGTGACACAGCCTGGAACCTTCATGACAAAGTATCGGAGTTTGTTGCATTGAAGCCACCGAGGTGTCAGGACTCAAGTATAGACTGAGCATCCTGGGCTAAGTGAACGGATAGCCCAATGGCAAACGGATGTCTTGAGCCGTTGGAAAACATGGCGACATCGGTCGGATCGTCAAATGCTGCGGGAAATTCCTCGGTCTGCCCTCTACACGTGCCTCCAAACGGAAGACTGCTTCCATACCACCAATACAGCGTGTATGATATGTTGATGAGGGAGAAGATTGTGAGAATCAAAGTGCGATGTCTATGAATATATGTTCGCCAGCCTCGACGAGGCGAATGAGACACGAATTAAATGATTGGCTCCAGGAAAAAGTTTTGGATCAAGACATTCCTAAGCCTGAACAAGGGGGACGAGAAACGAGAACTTTTATTCGCCCACCAAAAAGGCTCAAATGTTAATCACAAGGAAATGAGAGTGTTCGGTTCCCTGACGCAGGGGATGCATTCGAGATCTCCCCGCAATCACGCGTCGGATACCTTAACGCTCTGTAAACGTACTTGAACAAAGCCTGTTAGTTGACTAGATCGGGCCAACAAACCACCGATGATATCTTAATTTATTTAGATAACCCCCTAGAATATAAGCTATACGTCAAGAAGGTCCTACAACGCTTGCGCGACACTGGCCTATAAGTTAATATCAAGAAGTGCGAGTTTAAGGTTATAAAGACAAGATACCTAGGCTTTATTATCTTAATTAATAGTATTGAAGTTAACTTTAATAAAGTTGTAGTTATTTAAGACTAGAAGAAGCCTATTATAGTTTATAGTATACAATTATTCCTAGGGTTTTGCAACTTCTACTATCACTTCATTCGTGTGACAGCTAGCAAGAGTTATATTTCAAACTAACGCTACTATATATACAAAGAGAATACTCTAAGAAGAGAAGAAAAGAATACTTGATAGTAATCTAGTAGTAAGCAACTGGCTAGTTGCTATAGCAACGAACGCAGGCTACCTTAGGCTGCCAAGTCCCACTTATGGGTGTAACCCGTCACATATATGATATACTAGGTCTTCTACTCCTTGTCCTTTAGGCTGTAGTTCCTAGCCATATTGTGGTGGAGCAGAGCTCCCCAATCATGTGACCATCAGGCGTTTAGTTTTCCGGTCCGAGGACCATTTGCGGCCATGATGGCCTTAGCTTAGACAATCAGCTCTTCTCCTTCCTATTATTCTCCCTAGAGGTGATTCATCCACTGTTTGTCGTGCACTCTGACGGCACACCCCTATTTCTGTGAGGAACCCGACAGCAAGTCCTCACATGAGCCACGTGACTACACGTGCTGCGCGGGGTTCGCTTAGGTCATATACCAGACCCTTGTTGGCTCGCGCTAGCAAGGCCCTTGTATATAAGCTTTTGTATCTCGTAGAGTTGTTCTCCTTCTTTTCTTTCT